>BQMI01000354.1:0-107209 GCA_026005395.1 Asobara japonica
TATTGAAAAAAATCAAGCTTATTCCACGTCATTCATGATACCCTCCCCTATATCTGAAAAAATAATTATGAAAAAATTATGAAAATCCATCAATTGTTTGACTATTTCTGCCAAGTTGAAAAAAGCTCGCCATCTCAAAGTACCTCGTTCCACGTCATTTATCATGCCCTCCTCTATATCTGAAAGAATCACGAACCCTCCCCCAGGGTGCCGCTGCTCCGGTCCCCTATCTAAAAAACTCCTCAATTAAGAAAATTTGCCAGTTGCTTGATTTTTTCAACTTCAAAAAAGCTCCCCATTCCGAAATACGTCATCCCTTAGGATTAAGTATGCCATGCCTTGTGTCTGAAAAGTATACGGACCCGCTGCTAGGGTGCCACAGTTCTAGTCGTCTATTTGTAACACTTGAAAGTTGTGAAAATTCTCGAATTATGTGATTATTTCCTAAAAGTACAACGTAAATGACAGACATGATTAGTAAATTGCAAGAATTCATTAATTGTTTCCTCTATCCCCGTTAATTGCCTCATTTTATATTATGGGATAAAAGAACGGGAGTACCGGGAGTCACGCAATGGCGTAGCATTTGGGGGGCCGTGCGTCTGCCACCTCCGTCTGCTAGATTCATCGTCATACGCTAGCCAACTTCCTCAACGTATACTCCAAAACCGTTTTAATTTTTTTTTGTGAAAACTCTGCGCTGCAGCGCGTGTTGAGTTGAACTTCTATCATATAATATTGATATAAGCTAACGATGGCAATTCTTATTTCTTTTCTATATATTTAAATGAATGAAATATGTGCATTAGAAGCATTTCATTTGTGCCATTTTCTGCGATTTATCTTTGAAAAAATATCGGCTACTTTTTGTTTGAAACGTTGGTAGCAATATACGATTCAGCGGGTCGGTAATAATGCGGATCACCTGGCGAAGGAGTGCTCTTCCGAATCTAATGTTCGGGCGCGTCGGCAATAGTATGGCTATGATCCGAATATTTCCGAAGAACAGAAACTGTCTTCTGTTGTATGAAGATTTCTCATTGGTCAACTTTATGCGAAGAGGGCAGGTAAGTTGCTCGTGGAGTGCTAAAGCTGGAAGCGGGACGGTGCAAAAAGAAATAAAATAAGATGAAATAAATACGTTTCGAAATAGTTAATTTCGACTTTCATTTTAGACCGGACACTTTTGGAAAAGACGGTGTTTCCTTCGTGAACTCTGAGACAGGAGTATGTGTTGCAATTTTTGGATGTCTTAAGCTACTTCTCATATCCTAGTCTTAACTAATGTTTCAACCCCTAAGACGCCCTAGGGAGCCAATCAGAACTCTGATTAAGTCGAGGAGATAACCCTTGCACCTCCCACAATGTTTGCCCTTTTGGGTTCACCTACTGGACATTGGCGTCGCCTGTGACATAGAGCCCAACATGAGGAAAAAGGGGGGAGGTGAAGAAAACATGTGGCATCGAAAAGGAAAGGTTTAGTCATGGAAGTAAGAATGGATATTGTCCGGATGACGACTAGAGTGTATAGTAATTTGGATGTTATTTGTATTATAGGTTACGTCTAAGGGTAATTAACTGAAAGTCAATCAGATATGATTTAGAATAGTGGAGATATATGTATTTATTGCTCCTATCACGGAATATTTATAAAGTCACGAATATTATAACTCCAACTTCGTTACACTAACCACATGTGTGTTTTTATCTTTTCTTGCCTTTTCAGGTATTTATTGATTCTATTTAGTTTACACCCGTTTCGTGTCTCTCAGTCACTGTACGTTATGCACACTCTATAATATCGAATCATCATTACTTAGAATAAATAATTGATTTTTTTATCGCAATAAGCGAACGTCGCATTAATAATGTTCGATAACCTAACCGCAAGTCAACGCATGGGATGAAATGCAAATCTCGGCATATTCTCACGCTAGAGATTACCAAAATCTTCCACCAATAATGTTCCCACCTAGATCGTGGAGATTTGAATAACTATCCTTTGCATAATAACCTATGCCACAATCCTATGCACACGTACATATATTTTTACAAATTAATACATAGATTCAATGCGTACGTTGGTTCACAGCATACTTACCCTAGCGGACCAAGTGTAAAGTTCAACTCTACAATATTTCCAAAATTTTAGAGTTGGGATAGAGTTGAGTGAGAGTTCGTGTTTTTTATCAATTCTTAACACTTAATGAATAACGAAATGAGGTTTTGAGATGTCATCATCGTTTTCTCAACATTTAATGCTTTTCAAAGTTAAGAGTTGAATGTTTTTCTGAATTTTGGTATTATGCCAACTCTATCTCAACTTTATACCGGGATAGAGTTGAATGTTGGACTTTGCGGTTACTTTGCCCCAACTCTATCCGAACTTTGTTTCGGAATAGAGTTGAAAATTGAACTTTAGGGTAACTTTCCCCCAACTCTATCAGAACTTTATACCGGGATATAGTTGAGTGTTGGAATTTGGGGTTACTTTCCCCCAACTCTATCCGAACTTTATACCGGGATAGAGTTGAACGTTGGACTTTGCCCCAACTCTATCCGAACTTTGTTTCGGAATAGAGTTGAAAGTTGAACTTTAGGGTAACTTTCCCCCAACTCTATCAGAACTTTATACCGGGATATAGTTGAGTGTTGGAATTTGGGGTTACTTTCCCCCAACTCTATCCGAACTTTATACCGGGATAGAGTTGAATGTTGGACTTTGCGGTTACTTTGCCCCAACTCTATCCGAACTTTGTTTCGGAATAGAGTTCAAAATTGAACTTTAGGGTAACTTTCCCCCAACTCTATCAGAACTTTATACCGGGACATAGTTGAGTGTTGGAATTTGGGGTTACTTTCCCCCAACTCTATCCGAACTTTATACCGGGATAGAGTTGAATGTTGGACTTTGCGGTTACTTTGCCCCAACTCTATCCGAACTTTGTTTCGGAATAGAGTTGAAAGTTGAACTTTAGGGTAACTTTCCTCCAACTCTATCAGAACTTTATACCGGGATATAGTTGAGTGTTGGAATTTGGGGTTACTTTCCCCCAACTCTATCCGAACTTTATACCGGGATAGAGTTGAATGTTGGACTTTGCGGCGACTTTGCTCCAACTCTATGCGAACTTTGTTTCGGAATAGAGTTGAAAGTTGAACTTTAGGGTAACTTTCCCCCACTCTATCAGAACTTTATACCGGGATAGAGTTGAATGTTCGACTTGGAGGGTACTTTCCCCCAACTCTATCCGAACTTTATACCGGGATAGAGTTGAAAGTCGAATTTTAGGGTTACTTTGCCCCAACTCTGTCCGAACTTTATACCGGGTTAGAGTTGAAAGTTAAACTTTAGGGTTACTTTGCCCGAACTCTTTCCGAACTTAATACCGGGTTGTAGTTGAGAATTGATCTTTGGGTTTTTGAAAATTTTATTAGTTTTTTGAAAATTTATTTAAGAACATTGAGGTTTTGGTCAACTCTACTCCAACTATCAACACGGTTAGAGTTGAAAGTTGAACTTTGGGTTACTATACCCCAACTCTATCCGATCTTTATACCCGGATAGAGTTGAGAGTTGACCTTTGGGGTTACTTTGCCCCAACTGTATCCGAACTTTATACCGGAATAGAGTTGAATGTTGGACTTTGGGGTTACTTTGCCCCAACTCTATCCGAACTTTATACCGGGAGACAGTTGAATGTTCGACTTTGGGGTTACTTTCCTCCAACTCTATCCGCACTTTATACCGGATTAGAGTTGAGAATTGATGTTTGGGTTATTAAAAATGTTATTAATTTTTTTTCAAATTCATTTAACAACATTGAGGTTTTAGTCGACTCTATCCCAACTCTACACACGGTTAGAGTTGAAAGTTGAACTTTGGGGTCACTTTGCCCCTACTCTATCCGAACTTTATACTGGGATAGAGTTACATGTTGGACTTTGTTGAACTTTATACTGAGAGAGTTATAGTTGAGGATTAGTTAGAGTTAGAGTTGAGGATTGATCGTTGGGTTTTTAAAAAATTTATTGAATTTATTTAAAATCCATTTAAGAACATTGAGGATTTGGTCAATTCTATCCCAACTCTACACACAGGTAGAGTTGAAACTTGAATTTTGGGGTTACTTTGCCCGAATTCTATCCGAACTTTATACCGGGTTAGGGTTGAACGTGGAACCTTGGGCTTACTTTCCCCCAACTCTATCCGAACTTTATACCCAGTGAAAGTTGAGAATTGATCTCTGGGTTTTTTAAAAATTTATTGAATTTTTAAAAAATTCATTTAAGAACATTGAGGTTTTAGTCAACTCTATCCCAACTCTACACACGGTTAGAGTTGAAAGTCGAACTTTGGGGTTACTTTGCTCCAACTCTATCCGAACTTTATACCAGGATCGAGTTGAATGTTGCACTTTGGGGTCACTTCACCCCAACTCTATCCGAACTTTATACCGGGTTGGAGTTGAGAATCAAACTTTGCGTTTGTCAAAATTTTCTTGAATTTTTAAAAAATTAATTTAAGAACATTGAGGTTTTGGTCATTTCTATCCTAACTCTACACACGGTTAGAGTTGAAAGTTAAACTGTGGGTTTACTTTGCTCCAACTCTATCCGAACTTTATACCGAGATAGAACGGAATGTTGGACTTTGGGGTTACTTTACCCCAACTCTATCCGAACTTTATACGGGGTTAAAGTTGAGAATTGATCGTTGGGTTTTTAAAAATTTTATTGAATTTGTTTAAAATTCATTTAAGAACATTGAGGATTTGATCAATTCTATCCCAACTCTACACACAGGTAGAGTTGAAAGTTGAATGTTGGGGTTACTTTGCCCGAACTCTATCCGAACGTTATACCGGGTTAGAGTTGAAAGTGGAACTTTGGGGTTACTTTACCCCAACTCTATCCGAACTTTATACCGGGAGAGAGTTGAATGTTGGACTTTGGGGTTACTTTGCCCCAACTCTATCCGAACTCTATACCCGGATAGAGTTGGGATAAAGTAACCCCAAGGTTCAACTTTCAACTCTAACCGTGTTTAGAGTTGGGATAGAGTTCACCAAAACCTCAATGTTCTTGAATGAATTTTTAAAAAATTCAATAAAATGTTTAAAAACCCAACGATCAATTCTCTACTCTAACCCGGTATAAAGTTCGGATAGAGTTGAGGCAAAGTAACCCCGAAGTTCGACATTCAATTATTCTGTTCTAAAGTTCTGATAGAGTTGGGGCCAAGTAACTCCAAAGTTCAACATTGAAGTCTATCCCGGTATAAAATTCGGACTGAGTTGGGGCAAAGTAACCCCAAAGTTCCACTTTCAGATCTAACCGTGTGTAGAGTTGGGATAGATTTGCCCTAAACCTCAATGTAATTGAATAATTTTTGTTAAAAATTCAATGAAATTTTTAAAAACTCAAAGGTTAATTTTCTCTTCTCTAACCCGTTATAAAGTTCCGATAGAGTTGATGTAACGTGAGTCCAAATTTCAACATTCTACTCTATCCGGTTATACAGTTCGGATAGAGTTGAGGAAAAGTAACCCCAAAGTTCAACTCTCAACTCGATCCTTTTATAAAGTTCGGATAGAGTTGGAGCAACGTAACCCTAAAGTTCAACTATCAACTCTAACCTGGTATAAACTTCGGATAGAGTTGGAATGAAGTAACCCTGAAGGTCAACTTTCAACTCTAACCGTGTGTAGAGTTGAGACAGAGTTGGAATTTGAGTTGACCGGAAACTCAATGTTCTTAAATAAATTTGAGAATAAATTCGATAAAATCCTGGAAACCCCAAAAATGGACTCGATACTCTAACCCAGTATGAAGTCCGGATAGGGTTGGGTGAGAGTTGATAATAACAATTCTCAACGTTAACCGCGTGTCAAGTTGGGATAGAATTGGGGCAAAGTAACTGCCAAGTTCAACTCTCAACTCTACCCCGGTATAAAGTTCGGATAGAGTTGGGGTAAAGTTACCCCAAAGTTCAACATTCAACTCTATCCCAGTATAAAGTTCGGATAGAGTTGGGGGAAAAAAACCCTAAAGTTTAACTTTCAACTCCAACCGTGTTTAGAGTTGGAATAGAGTTGATCAAAACCTTAATGTTCTTAAATGAATTAAAAAAAAAAATCAATACAATTTTTAAAAACCCAAAGATCAATTCTCAACTCTAACCCGGTACAAAGTTCGGATAGAATAAGGGCAAAGTAACCCCAAAGTTCAACGTTCAACTCTATCCTGTTATAAAGTTCAGATAGAGTTGGGGCCAAGTAACCCCAAAGTTCAACATTCCGTTCTATCTCGGTATAAAGTTCGGATAGAGTTGGGGTGAAGTGACCCCAAAGTGCAACATGCAACTCGATCCTGGTATAAAGTTCGGATAGAGTTGGAGCAAAGTAACCCCAAAGTTCGACTGTCAACTCTAACCGTGTGTAGAGTTAGGATAGAGTTGACCAAAACGTCAATGTTGTTAAATGAATTTGAAAAAAATTTAATAACATTTTTAATAACCCAAAGATCAATTCTCAACTCTAATCCGGTATAAAGTTCGGATAGAGTTGGGGAAAAGTAACCCCAAAGTCGAAGATTCAACTGTCTCCCGGTATAAAGTTCGGATAGAGTTGGGGCAAAGTAACCCCAATGTCCAACATTCAACTCTATTCCGGTATAAAGTTCGGATACAGTTGGGGTAAAGTAACCCCAAAGGTCAACTCTCAACTCTATCCGGGTATAAAGATCGGATAGAGTTGCGGTAAAGTAACCCAAAGTTCAACTTTCAACTCTAACCGTGTTGATAGTTGATGTTCTTAAATAAATTTTCAAAAAACTAATAAAATTTTTATAAACCCAAAGATCAATTCTCAACTACAACTCGGTATTAAGTTCGGAAAGAGTTCGGGCAAAGTAACCCTAAAGTTTAACTTTCAACTCTAACCCGGTATAAAGTTCGGATAGAGTTGGGGCAAAGTAACTCTAAAATTTGACTTTCAACTCTATCCCGGTATAAAGTTCGGATAGAGTTGGGGGAAAGTACCCCCAAAGTCGAACATTCAACTCTATCCCGGTATAAAGTTCTGATAGAGTGGGGGAAAGTTCTCCTAAAGTTCAACTTTCAACTCTATTCCGAAACAAAGTTCGGATAGAGTTGGGGCAAAGTCACCGCAAAGTCCAACATTCACCTCTATCCCGGTACAAAGTTCGGATGGAGTTGGGGGAAAGTAACCCCGAAGTTGAACATTCAACTCTATTCCGGTATAAAGTTCGGACAGAGTTGGGGGAAAGTAACCCCAAAGTCCAACATTGAACTCTATCCCGGTATAAAGTTCGGATAGAGTTGGGGGAAAGTAACCCCAAAGTCCAACTTTCAACTTTAACCCGGTATGAAGTTCAGATAGAGTTGGGGGAAAGTAATCCTAAAGTCCGACATTCAGCTATATTCCGGTATAAAGTTCCGATAGAGTTGGGGGAAAGTAACCCCAAAGTCCAACTTTCGACTCTAACCCGGTATAAAGTTCGGATAGAGTTGGGTCCAAATCCTAAAGTTCAACTTTCAACTCTAACCGTGTGTAAAGTTGAGATAGAGTTGGGCAAAACCTCAATGTTATTAAATAAAATTTTCAAAAATGCAAAAGTTTCACTCTCAACTCTAATTTCGTGTAGAGTTGGGATAAAGTTAGGCATAAGAACAAAGATCAACTCTCAACTTTAATCGCGTGTAGAGTTGGGATAGAGTTCGCCATAAGTGCTTTACCGAAAAGTGCTTAATTGAAGAAAAAAAAAACTGTGACGTGACATTTCGCATGGGCAAAACATCATTCACCTTCGCGTCGCTTTTCCTTAGTGAAAAATAAAATAAAAAAAACTTACTTAACCGAAACTCAAACTTTGGGCGCCAGTTGGTTTGTACGCCGAACCAACAACGCGAGAGTTTCTAACTTAACGCAAAATCCTCCAGACGCGAAATTTCTCTAAACGCAGAGTCTCAAAATATTCAAAATTAAAACTGAAAAGGAGTGAACGTCACTTACCGTAACCGCAAACTCGACTTATCTCGAATACTTAATCTAACTTAACTAAACTAAACCTAAGGGAAAGGAAGCGGTATGTCCCGCGCTGCTCAGGAGGGGTTTATGGTAGATGGGGGTGGGTCGAGATGTTAGGGAATAATTGGTCAAAAAAAAAACACCTAAATAAAGCATAAACTCGAAAGACTCAATTCTCAAAATTCTCTATTTACTTCTCTCCAAAATATACAAACTCAAAACTTTTCAATTCCGATTAATTGAAGTATACGAAGCTCACGTGATATCCCATAAAGCCGGGTCGAATCCAACCCGAAAAAGCTAATTCAATCTAAAATCGCGATCAAACTTAAAACTACTAGTTTATCGACATCGCGGTCAAAATTCATCCTTCCATAGTAGTTAAAGGAGACGCAAAAGAAAACGAAATCAGGGCCGCACATATGGCGATAGTTTACCGACTTTGCGGTCGAGATCTTATAATTATCCTAAATCCCAACAAAATCAGTAAATCTTATTCATTCACTGAATTTTCAGTCAACCGAGACCGATAGTTTATCGACTTTGCGGTCGAAGTTTGTCTCAATTTTTCCCCGAAATTTTTCTTACAATAATCCAAAGAGATACGAAACGAACTCGGAACTGCACATAAAGCGATAGTTTATCGACTTCTCGGTCGAGACATTTCTTCCAATCAAAATTAATTAATTTAAAAAAAACTCAGTTGCCTGTAATCCAATAATTCGTCGACTTTTGGTCGAGAGAGTCATAAAAGTCCTAAATTCCAACGAAATTTGTAACTTCATTGATCTATGTAATTTTCAGTCAACCGGGACCGATAGTTTCTCGACTTTCCGGTCGAGATAATATAATTTCGCAATAAACAAAAAAAGATGTTAATTTTCCCTAAAATAATTTTTCGACCTCCCGGTCGAAGTTTCATAACCTTGTAACGAACAAAAAAAATCCAATAATGAACCAAATGACATAATGATCTAACCCACAAAAAAAGAACACTCAATAGCGAAGATAGTTTATCGACATCTCGGTCGAGGTGCATGAATTTTCCAACAAGGAAATTGTCGATTATTAACCTCATTAGTTTTTCGACTTTCCGGTCGAGATTATTATTGTACGACAAACTCACAAAAAAGTCTTGAACAATAGTTCGAATTAGTTTTACGACGTTCCGGTCGAAATCGCGTAATTTTATAACAAAAAACTTTGTCCCTTAACAACTCATAAATTCCCGAAACCCAATTAATTTTGATTTTCCATTATATCCACAGTGAATTTACAGAGTCGCGAGCAATCATCTTTCTTCCTATTGTGTGACTCGATTATCGACCCGTCTATTTTCGCACCCAAATTTCCCGGAATTTGGACGAATAATACATTCCAAAGGAATGACGTAATCACTCTTACACGAGTGAATATTTTTGGGCCTTTGTCTCGCCCCATAAAATCTATTTTCCCTTTTTTTTTTTTTTTTTTTTTTTTTAAAGCAACAATATTTTAATTCGGATTTTCCCGTAATTTCTCGCCGCGTAATAAAAAAAATGAAATGATAATCATAAGAAATTCAAAAAATAAAAATAGAAATCATGAAATAAGAAATGAAATGAGTTGATCACAAAACAACTAGACACATCTAACGGGGTTCGCGACCTAATTTCTCGGCTCTTCCGACCCCATTTCCACTTTGCAAGTTCTACAAAGGGAAACGAAAAGGCAAAAAAAATAAAAAAAAGAAAGAAAAGCCTACCTGAGCGTTTTTTTTTTTGTTCACCGCGGTGTCGTCAAAGTTTCTCTCACGTGGGGTTTTGGTGCTTCTCGGGCGCTTGGTGAGATGAGACTGAGTGCTTGCTAGTGCTAGCGTACTCCGTGGTGCGTTTGAGCGCTGCGGAGCAGCGAGATGCGCAGTCGCGCGGCGGGATTTTTTTTTTTTTTAATCCCGTCACACCCCCCTCCTTACATTCCGTTACGTCATCTTAACGTTGAGTCAACCGCAACAGACTCCGATGTGCTGATGATTTCCATAGGGGAACTCCACTCGATTTGGTGCGAGCGACTAGAGGACATGCATAGGGTACATGCTGCAGAGGAAATACGCATAAACCAATAAAGCACGAAAGCAGAAGGCCTTCAAGTCTTGCAGGTACTATTGGTATCTTCCCACCAGTAAGCGAAACGATACTCTACTCTAACTTACAATTTTATAGCTGGCTCTCCCGGATGCTTCTGGTTATCTCCAGGGGTCTCAACTTAAACAGCCTTGGCAACCCGACTTACCCGCCGGCTGATGCGGTCCATCGGTCTTCCATCGTCAACAAAATCAAAGATAACCAAAAGGAACCCCTTAAGGGAGCGCTGATTACAAAATCAAACCTTTCCATAAACGCTATACTAACTTTCACAAAACCGTCCCCTGAATCTCCCAGATCCGTTGTTGCCAACTAGCTCTTCCTAATCGGAGCGCTGATCATATAATCAGACTTTATCAAGGAACTTGGCCCTACTTTAAATTGGTATCTTGATTCTCCCGGATCCGCTGATGCTACTGATCCCCTAATCGGAGCGCTGATCATTCAATCAGACCTTGTCAAGAGTACCTCCACTCTAAACTCAGTGCAGGCACAGGTTTAAGACCTGGTGCGTGCCCCAAAATCTACATCGCAACGAACACGTATCCTAAGTCAAACGGCACGTTCGGGACGTGAGGGTGCTATCGTTATTACTCAAAACTCAACAAAAACACCTTAGCGAGGTTGATGTAGTTTAACGAAATACTCGGCTCGGCACTACTCTACTGTACTCAAAATACACATAAAAGCGAATCGACAAACATAGGATCGAACCCACGACCTGAACACAACAAGTTCACAGTTGATACTCAACGAAATACTCGAAACGCATTTTAGAGCGATATGCAGGTGGTGCATTTTAACGAGGTCTCATGCTCGATACTGTATCAGGTAGTTTCACGAGTTACCAAGCTCGGGCGCTAAATTAGGAAGTTTAGCGAGTTGCCCAGCTCGAGAGCTTAACTAGGAAGTTTAGCGAGTTCCCCAGCTCGAGAGCTTAACTAGGAAGTTTAGCGAGTTCCCCAGCTCGAAGTCTCCATGGGAAGTTTTACGAGGTACCCGGCTCGAACACTACGATTGGGTAGGTCGAGATTTATAATAGGGTTTCAAATCTTCAATCGCAGATTCGCCCACTTCTTTACCACGTAACGTTATCAACTGGTAACGCACACGCGAGATCTTCTGGTGGACAAGATACGGGCCCTCAAAGGGAGGTTCGAGAGTAGCCGAAATGCGCTTGGCGGCATTCGAGAGAGTATGTTTGCGTCGTAAGACGAGGTCACCAACTTGAAATTCGGCCGCCCGACGTCTCAAGTTGTAGTAGTGCGCTTGCTGGTTAGAAGCTTCTATAAGCGCATGTGATAACGCCCGACGTAGGTTATCGAGGCGTTTCATCCGGCTCATCCAATCCTGAATTTCAAGAGGGACGAATTCTGTTTCACCTTCGAGTTCACGTCGAAGCGAGGTTATGGAGGCAGGTTCACGTCCCAAATTCGCGAAGGCGGGTGATGCCTGTAACGCAGAATGATGCGCGGTGTTATACGCGAAACGGAATTCCGCGAGATGGACATCCCACATAGCGTGGTCCCCATCCATGAAGGCACGAATCATCGTCTTCAGGGTACGATTGACTCGTTCTATAGGGTTTCCCTGAGGGTGGTACGGCGGAGTAGTCTGATGTTCTATTCCCGCGAGATTCATCAGGCTTTGCACATCTTTATTGACGAATTCTCTTCCATTGTCGGAGAAGAAGACCCGAGGTGTGCCCCACCTATTGATGATTACCTCCTCCAAGTGTCTCCTGATTATTTTCCCGGAAACACGCCTGAGAGGGATCACTTCAATCCACTTTGTGAAGAGGTCTTGGAGCACCAGGACATAACAATGTCCCGACCGACTAGGGGTAATAGACCCTACGATATCGGCAGCAACTACTGTCCAAGGACCTTGAGGGATTCGTCTCCCCATCAGTCCCCGAGGGGGAGCTTGATCAACCTTACATCGTTGACAGGTATCACAATGCCTCACGAATGAAACTACATCGTGAAACATACTCGGCCAGTAGTACGAGAGGTAGACACGGTGGTAGGTTTTATCTACCCCGAGATGGCCTGCCTGAGGTAGACTATGACACTCCTCGATGGCTTTATAGCGTAACTCTCGAGGGAGTACGAGCTTCCATGCATCGAGGTCACACATCTCCGTAGAGACGAGGTCCGCGGAACGGTGCGTATACAGCCGACCATCTTCAATCCTCCAGTCAGGGAAGAGATCAGGGGCCTGCTGGACATTTCTGTACCGCTTCGTATACCAAGAGTCATTACTCTCGACGGGACCGTCATTGGACAGAAAGGCGATGGTTTCCACTTCAGCGCTTCCACCTTCTGGGGAGCGCGAAAGAGCATCCGGTACGTGGTGCAGCGCACCCTTACGATGGACGATCACGAAATCGTATTCCAACAGGCTTAAAGCCCATCGAGCAAGTCGCCCAGTAGGGTTCTTGAGGTTATGCAACCAGCGAAGGCTACTATGATCACTGATGACGGTGAAAGAGTAGCCCTCGAGATAACACCGAAACTTGCGAATAGACCACAAGACGGCGAGGCACTCAAGTTCGGTGGCAGTATACTTCTGCTCAGCAGAAGATAACGCACGACTAGCGTACGCGATAACCCGTTCATGACCATCAATGATCTGGGTTAGTACGGCACCAAGACCGACGAGGCTAGCGTCGGTTTGCAACGTGAACGGAAGGTTGAAATCCGGACACGCGATGGTTGGCGAACTCGTCAAGTGGTGCTTGAGGGCATTGAAAGCGGACTGTTGGCTTTCTGTCCACTCCCATACGACGTTTTTGTGCAACAGTTTGTTGAGGGGTTCGGCCATAGTGGCGAATTCAGGTATAAAGCGGCGATACCATGAGGCCATGCCGAGGAACCTTCTGAGTTGTTTGAGGTTTGTAGGGTTCGGATAATTCACGACAGGTTCGATCTTTTCCTGATCGACTTGCAGGCCAGCACTATTTACGATGAACCCGAGATATTTGACCTGCGAGCAGCAGAAGTCGCTCTTCTCGCGATTGATTACGAGACCGGCATCTCCAATCTTCGTCAGGACCTTCCCGAGTAGTACAAGGTGTTCCTCGAATGTTTTCGAGATGATAATAATATCATCGAGATACACAAAGACCTGTGGATACAGTTCTTGACCGATTAATCTGTCCAACAATCGTTGAAACGTTGCCGGCGCGTTGGTTAGTCCATAGGGCATTCGCTTGAAGTGGAACAACCCGCGACCTTCAACGACAAACGCGGTAATCTCGCGAGAATTCGGTTCGAGAGGGATTTGAAAATATGCCTGACTCAAATCGAGGGTGGTTATATAGTTAGCTTGCCGTAACTCGTCCAGAATCCCGGACATGTTAGGCAGAGGGTAAGCATCCTTTTTAGTAATTGCATTGACTCGACGAAAGTCGATGCAAAAACGATACTTTCCGTTTGGCTTTTTCACCATCACGATCGGGCTGGACCACTCGCTTTGGGAGGGGGTGATGATATCGTTTTCCAACATGTCATCTACCTCCTTCCAGATAATTTCCCGGATAGCCGGGTTGGTGTGATAGCATCGCTGCCGGATAGCTTTCACATCACCGACATCAATGTGATGCGAGGTCAGGGTCGTAGTACCAGGTTTCGTCGCCGGAGGCGGAAGGTTCTGGCTGAGGAAATCCTGAAGGATTTTCTCCTGCGATTCATCGATCGTGCGCAACCCGGAGCACATGACGATACGCGAGGATTTTTCGACTGGAGTGAACGAATAACGCGTCGTAGGATCATTACGATAAAACCAGGCTTTATCGTAGAAGTCAATCACTATTTGGGCGTTGATCAAGAAGTCCATATCAAGTATAAAATCTTCCGAGAGGTTAGGCATCAAAATTGCATCAATCTGAGTATACCTACCTTCCAGGCCAGCGGAGCAAGGAGTGAGATGAGTGACCTCCTCGAATTTGTTGCTTGCGAGGTATACTCGCCGAGGGGGTATTTCCAGCATGGGTAGCTGAACTCGTTGAAAGAGTTTTAACGCGGCAGTGCCAGCGAATGAGCGGTTAGCTCCTGAATCGACCAAAGCTCGTATTTGGGATCCCGAGATGTAGATGTCCACATAAAACGAGCGACACGGGTCGGTCGAGGTGATGTGTTGCAGGACCTCACGGTCAGGCGGGGCGTCCGGACGGTCAAGGTGATCCGAATCTTCAACCGCAACGATAGCCGAGAGAGGTGATGGAGACGGTTCTGTCTCACACGGCAGAGTACTCTCCGAGAGGGTCGAATACACCGGGAGAGGAGGCTGATTTGCGAGGTGTGCGGTTACTGATCTCTCGCACCCCACCCGGCGTTTCCCGGGTTGCAAACCGGGCAGTTGCGCCTAATTGCTCCGGAACGGCCGCAACGATAGCAAAAGAGCCTACGCGAATCAGGGCAATCCCTATGCCGATGTACGTCTTTTCCACAATTCCAGCAAGAGAGGCCTTGCGAGGTGACCGGCCGTGGAGGTGCCGACGGGTTGACGACTTGTCTGAGCTGCGAGGGCTGATGCTCCAGGTTCCTAGTCGAACCCGATGGATGTGGAGTCGTCCCGCGAGGGGCGTGGCCCTGAGGACGAGCAAGGTTAGGTCTTAAGGCTGCTCGCCAGGCGAGAGGTGATGCTGGACTAGGGTGAGTCGTCCGAGGCATACTAGGTCGAGATCGCGGCACGAAAGCCGCATCCAGATGTTCAATGACATCCGAGTCTTCCTCCGGGGAAGGTTCTTCTGCCGACCAGCCATCTTCCGTCTCTTCGAAATGAGCAGCACGGGTAGAGAAACGTGGTCCGAAGCCGGAGCGCGTTGGTACACGAGGCGCCGGATAGGCGAGACTGGGGCATAAGGAGTTTTCAGGACGGGGTGGTGGTCTACGTTCAGCCGAACTGGCGTAGATCCGTTCTTGCCTGATGGCCGCCATTTCCAGAGTATCCATAGTCAGCCCTTCAACGAGGGGAATACCGATTTGATACACCGGCAACATTTTCCGATGTGCCTGGCGAACCTGTTCGAAGTCCGACCACTGGGGTCGAAGTCGATTGAAGTATCCACGCATGCAGCAGAAGTAGTCGCGTACAGACTCCCGATCATCTTGAGTTCGACGACTTATTTCCTCCTGCAAGGCGAGCTGATAATCCGGATCAGCGAAGTGATTCCGAAGAGCGTCCTTCATGGCTTCCCATGAGGAGAAGTGATCAGCATGCCCGCGATACCAGTTGAGAGCGGAACCCTCAAGCAAGAATGCGATAGCACGAACTAGGTGGGTCTCACGCACATTGACGAAAGCCTTACCTTCGTCGATGCGGGAAATGAAACTTTCCACATCCTCGTGAGGACGACCTGAGAACTTGATATTCCATCGTCGAATGGTATTCAAGAGCGCAGCAGGCGTAAGAGGTCGACCTGTATCCCGACAGTCGATCTCCTCGTCCGAAGGGTGGTTATCGAAACTTTCGGCTACGGCAGAACGCCGCAGATTCGGGCCGGCGGACTGACGTCGCCGAGGGCTATCATGAGCATAGCGTTGCTCGCGGGGAGGATTCCCGAGGGTTTCCGACGGATAGCCGCGAGAGTTATCTTGGAGCTGTCCTCGAGGGGAATCACGAGAGGGTGACTGCGCACCGTGATACGGATTTCCCGTGTTCCGGCGAGGATTGTAATTGGCAGGAAATCCGTACGGCTGTGATTCACGAGGATGGGGTTCTGTCCCAAAAGGCTGCGCTTGCCATCTGGACTGACCCACGCCGGGTGCAACCGGAGGGCTTTGATACCCTAGTGGTCGAGTAACCGGTCCGAAGGACAGGGGAGGTCCTCGAGGGGGTTGATCATACGCGGATGAGCGCGACCCATTACTGGACACTTCTGAGTCCGATCCCATTCCCACATTTAAATGGGAACGAGTTCCACCGGGAGTTTCCCGATTAATTTCAACCGAGCGAGCGCCAACTTTGGGAGGTCTACCCCTTTTGCGTTTGGGGAGCACCTCGGCTATTACACTCGGAAACTCTGGAGATTGCTCCGAGGGTTGCCTTACCCCGGCAGATACTCCGGGGCGAGCGAACTCTTCGTCCCGTGGGACCGCAGGTTCCCTGCGAGGGTCCACAGGATGTTCTTCCTGTGACGCGGTATCCTCTGTACCACGAGGGCTCGTATGACTACGAGTCACGGGTCCTTCTCGACCTGAGTCACTCATGTTGGATTAAATTAATTAATGCAACACGAGCGAGAAAAACTGCCGAGAGCGAGAGGGGACGGAATGATACAAAAGGAAAAGGCGAGAAAGGGAAAAGTAAAGGAAATAATAAAAAAATAGAAAAATAATAAGATGAAATAAAAGGAAATTAAAAAAATTATAGGAGGAATTGATAAAATAGTAAAATTAAATGAGACTGAATTGAACAAAAGGAAGGAAGGAAAGAATTCACCTTATTAAAATGTCGGAGCGTCAGCGTTATTGGAGCTAGCGATGGATGTAGAGAGCTCTAGGAACCGACGGTGGATGAGAACGTGGTAATGGCGGACGCCGGTTCTATCATTCCCTTTGAGTAGTGGGAGAGGCCCCCACTGCTACCGTAACCGGGGCAGCCATGTCAACGCCGACATTCTGGGAGGCGAGGGGAACTACTGCGCCCCCACCAATTCCCGCAAGTCACACGTGACTTGGGTCACGTGGGAGTAGGAGAGGTAGACCACTATCCAGCGAAAACCGGAATTACGTCTACCGACGAATGATCTAATCCGAAAGGAATTCGGACGATCACCTCGGGTGAGGTCACCGGGCGAACACAATAGGAGACGATGAGGTCAGCCTACGATTTTTCGAAATGAATCGAGCTATTTTTAGTTTCTCGACTATTTCGGTCGAAAATAATATCTCCCTTTGTTGAAAACCGATCAACGAGATATTTTCGTTACCGAGTTTTCGGTCGAAGATTCCTTCGTACGAAGACGAGAATTATTTTACTGGCTTTCCAGTCCACAAGAATTTCTCTCGAGAGTTTTAGATTATCGACGTTTTCGGTCGAACTGCAATGCATACTATGTAGAGGGTGGTTTTTAGTTTACCGACATTTTCGGTCGAATTGTCCATTCTTACAGATGGAAGAACGATAGTAGTTTACCGACGTTTCGGTCGAAAGAAAAGAAGGGGATCACATTAAAACAAAATCTAATGTACTCAAAAAATATACCCAAGCCGAATAACCCAAAAACAGAGACCAATTATTCGGCGCCCCACGTTGGGCGCCATTTGTGACGTGACATTTCGCATGGGCAAAACATCATTCACCTTCGCGTCGCTTTTCCTTAGTGAAAAATAAAATAAAAAAAACTTACTTAACCGAAACTCAAAATTTGGGCGCCAGTTGGTTTGTACGCCGAACCAACAACGCGAGAGTTTCTAACTTAACGCAAAATCCTCCAGACGCGAAATTTCTCTAAACGCAGAGTCTCAAAATATTCAAAATTAAAACTGAAAAGGAGTGAACGTCACTTACCGTAACCGCAAACTCGACTTATCTCGAATACTTAATCTAACTTAACTAAACTAAACCTAAGGGAAAGGAAGCGGTATGTCCCGCGCTGCTCAGGAGGGGTTTATAGTAGATGGGGGTGGGTCGAGATGTTAGGGAATAATTGGTCAAAAAAAAAACACCTAAATAAAGCATAAACTCGACTCGAATAAAGCATAAAGACTCAATTCTCAAAATTCTATATTTACTTCTCTCCAAAATATACAAACTCAAAACTTTTCAATTCCGATTAATTGAAGTATACGAAGCTCACGTGATATCCCATAAAACCGGGTCGAATCCAACCCGAAAAAGCTAATTCAATCTAAAATCGCGATCAAACTTAAAACTACTAGTTTATCGACATCGCGGTCGAAATTCATCCTTCCATAATAGTTAGAGGAGACGCAAAAGAAAACGAAATCAGGGCCGCACATAAGGCGATAGTTTACCGACTTTGCGGTCGAGATCTTATAATTATCCTAAATCCCAACAAAATCAGTAAATCTTATTCATTCACTGAATTTTCAGTCAACCGGGACCGATAGTTTCTCGACTTTCCGGTCGAGATAATATAATTTCGCAATAAACAAAAAAAGATGTTAATTTTCCCTAAAATAATTTTTCGACCTCCCGGTCGAAGTTTCATAACCTTGTAACGAACAAAAAAAATCCAATAATGAACCAAATGACATAATGATCTAACCCACAAAAAAAGAACACTCAATAGCGAAGATAGTTTATCGACATCTCGGTCGAGGTGCATGAATTTTCCAACAAGGAAATTGTCGATTATTAACCTCATTAGTTTTTCGACTTTCCGGTCGAGATTATTATTGTACGACAAACTCACAAAAAAGTCTTGAACAATAGTTCGAATTAGTTTTACGACGTTCCGGTCGAAATCGCGTAATTTTATAACAAAAAACTTTGTCCCTTAACAACTCATAAATTCCCGAAACCCAATTAATTTTGATTTTCCATTATATCCACAGTGAATTTACAGAGTCGCGAGCAATCATCTTTCTTCCCATTGTGTGACTCGATTATCGACCCGTCTATTTTCGCACCCAAATTTCCCGGAATTTGGACGAATAATACATTCCAAAGGAATGACGTAATCACTCTTACACGAGTGAATATTTTTGCGCCTTTGTCTCGCCCCATAAAATCTATTTTCCCTTTTTTTTTTTTTTTTTTTTTTAAAGCAACAATATTTTAATTCGGATTTTCCCGTAATTTCTCGCCGCGTAATAAAGAAAATGAAATGATCACAAAACAACTAGACACATCTAACGGGGTTCGCGACCTAATTTCTCGGCTCTTCCGACCCCATTTCCACTTTGCAAGTTCTACAAAGGGAAACGAAAAGGCAAAAAAAATAAAAAAAAGAAAGAAAAGCCTACCTGAGCGTTTTTTTTTTGTTCACCGCGGTGTCGTCAAAGTTTCTCTCACGTGGGGTTTTGGTGCTTCTCGGGCGCTTGGTGAGATGAGACTGAGTGCTTGCTAGTGCTAGCGTACTCCGTGGTGCGTTTGAGCGCTGCGGAGCAGCGAGATGCGCAGTCGCGCGGCGGGATTTTTTTTTTTTTTTTAAATCCCGTCACAAAACAAAAATCAAATATTTAGTTTTACTCACTGTAGAATTGTTCATAAGATCCAAGTTCAACTCTCAACTTTTACATAATGCGAATTTGGGCAAGAATTGACCAACTCTCACTCAACTCTCACCGAACTCTAAAATCTTGGAAAAATGTTAGAGTTTACTCGACTTTCACCCAACTCTACAGTCGGCCCGTTAGGGTACGGCTCAGACGTTCCAATCGATTACAGAAAATAGACAGGTTTGAGATCGATGCGATGTTCGTGAATAGTCGGGCACAATTTTCAAGAAGTTCAATCACATAAAATTATTATTAATACCTCATGAAACGCGGTTTCGAAATTTTACAGCGAGACTCGTGGTCGTCAGAAAAAATGATGTGGCTCTGTCAGGCCGAAAACGCGTGCGAATCGTTCGGAAATCGGGAAGCAAGAGAGCAATTGAGCGAGGATTATTTGGCGAATAAGCCCCGCTTTGCCCTTTATCCCCACCACGAGGATATTTGCTAATTTCGATGAGTTATCGATAGAGGACCCCCCTTGTCTCATTACAAGTGAGTGCCATTAAGCGAGAATTTCTAGAGATTTTAGGATAAGATTTTATTGGGGTAGAGTCTTTCAAGGCGAGATTAATTTTCAGTGCAAGCTATGGACAATTTATAATGAGGTCGCATGGGCGAGGAAAAGAGAGTTTTAAAATAAACAGGAACTGGGCATGTACGGAATGAGGGAATTTTTTGCAGGATTAACGGTTTCGACGGAGGAATGTTCTCGAGGAAGTTGAAGGTTCTTTTGAGGGATTAAACAATAATCGTTTGTCATTTTTTTTGTATAGTTGTCACAAGGTCTAGACATTCATGGGATGCCCAACTCTGGTTTGTCTGTTTGTCATCGCTCTCTAAGTTATTTATCTTCAATTAAAATATTCTTATGCTCTATTATATGCATGAGTTGTTTTCGATAAAATACGCGACATGAGAACGAAGTGTTTAAATTACTCCCGCGGAATATGGGTACCTCTAGTGGTGTGTAGGGGAAATTATTTTATGGATACGAGTATTCAACACTTCGTCAGTTTTAGTGTACAGTTTGTGATATAGCTGTTATGTCCTATCGGTGTTACCAGATCGGCAGTGGCGCTAGTTAAGTTGGTAGCGCCAATTTCAAGTGTGCTATTTAATATATTGAATTAACGGAAGGGTTTGTCGATCAAATAATGTATCGGGAAAATCTAAGAAAAAGTCAGATTCATAGTTTTATTCCACTTCAATTTGACGTTTGCACCACAACTACACTTTTGTTTTCCAAAAACTAACTTGAAGAGAGAAACCGAATGATTATATGTTAATTACGATGTTCACTAGACTGATACTTCTGTGTTATTTATAATTTCTGGAGAGATGATGGAGAATGATGGAGAGGGAGGTGTTGGGTTTCCATGTGCCGGGGAAATTTGGTTTTCCAGGTGCAAGTGCCCCCAAATTTCCAAGTGACCTTGACGTGGGTGACCTGATGGGTCTGGTTGGAAAATGATGAGCACTGCAGGAAGCTACTCTCTCTCTCTCTCTCTCTCTCTTGAAGCGATGGAGTGTTTGAAGCTAGCAATACACTTTACGACTGTAAGGAATTATCGATAGAGAACATTGAAAATAAGTAAGTTTTCAAGAGGGAGTGTCTAGAAATATCTTCAGGATTGGAATTTTACGATGGTCAACCATGTGGGCAAACAAAAAACTAACTGTGAAGAACTGGCTGAGTTCAATAATACTCGGGGAATTGGCCTAAGTGGCGCCAGACGTGAAATACCCAAAAATATAAGTCCTTTATAGCAGTTATCCTTAAATGACCGGCAATCGTTTACTCGAGACAGAAAAATCGTACAAATTTGCAGCTGCCGGAAAAATACTAAACAATGGAACCTCATAAATGCTTCTTTTCCTTAAAATACCCCTTAAGACAATATAACTAATAATATTCCTAAATTACTAGGAATAAACTCTACTGAACTATTTCTAAATCATTATTCCTTAATTCATCTATTTCTCCCCACTGAGATTTACGCCTTGGGTTTCGATGTTCCCCCGTTTATTCTAGTGATAATTATGAAACATCTAGGGATTCTAGAATTACTAGATATATGCTTAGCAGGATATAGCATAGCAACCGTTAGTGTGTTTATGTTGTTATCTACCTTTTTATGTTTCATGAGATAACATTCAGGTGGCGGGTCCATCACCCGTGGAGCGCTAAAGCACTCTGCTCTGTAAGAGCGGGAGTTTTCAAATAAACCGAGACACAGACTTGAATATTGTTATTTATTATTAGCGTTCTTCTTTGTACCCGAAAGTAGTCTAGGTGCACAATCGATCTTGTCTCTTCAACTGGAAGAAAGAATCTAACTCGGAAATCTTACGCAACTATTTTTCAACTAGTTGTTATCGACTGGATATTGGTAGAGGAACTGCCTTATGATTCTTTGCCAGCACGTTTGTCGCAAACCTTTCGAAGCATCAATGAGGCGTTAACTATTTGGGAGTGTAGAGGGGATCCAGCAAATCATCAACTAGGAAAAAGGCCCAAAAACGGTGGAGGCGGTAACAAGTTCCGCCAAGGAAGAGAGGGAGTTTTCGATGATTTCCCACTGCGTGGGGAATCGATTTCTGATGGGTATCAGTCCCCGATGGTCTGAAAAATACACATCACGTGATTGACCTGAGGTTTCAGGCTGTAGAAAGATAACAGCTGCAAGAAGACCCACCTATCATACAAGGTGAAGATCCATGCCTTCAATCGAAACAACAAATTTTAGGATAGCTTTACCCTGGGACATTTAGAAATGAGGCGAGAGGGATTAGAATTGAAAGGAGAACCTACGCACAACTTCACTAATGCGAATTGGATGACAGACTAGCAAACCCGGCGAACTCCGTTTCGCCACCGGATGGCTTCGTTTTATGTAACATTTCGTTTGGTGATTAAACCATGAAGAAATTTTTTTTTTGTGTTATATTTGAAAAGGACAATTTTTATTTCATTTCACAATAATAATGAATTCATTTCGATTACACAAATGAAGTGTTATTTAGTTGAACTTCTCTAAGTAAATGAAAGTGAATCCAAAGTGAATACTGAATCGAAGCGTTATACGTGTCCGCAAATTATCCGTTTCATTGAAGTGTTCTTTGGTAAACCACATTTTTTGTTTTTTGGTCTGACGTTAACACAAACAAAGCGGATGGTTTCCCAACTCGTGAACACGCAACGTATAACTGCCCATGTGAAAAACAATGATTTTCTAAATTTATCCTGTAAACACTAAGCGATTGACCTTGCGACTTGTTAATTGTCATTGCGAACGCAAGGCGAACTGGAAATTGCAATCGTTGGAAGTCAAACGGAAGATCAGTCGGAATCATTGGTATTCGAGGAATACATACATTTTCACCGGCGTACTTTCCGTTAATAATGGTTGCCTCAATCAAATTTGGCATAAGTCTTTTTACCGAAAGTCGAGTACCGTTGCAAAGTCGTGGTGGATTCCAATTACGCAATATCATAATAACTGTACCAACTTTGAGTTGCAAGTTATGTGGTGGAAATCCTGGTAACTCCAGAGAGTTCAAAAACGCCGTTCGATAATTTACTACATCATCGGGATTTGTTATGGAATCAACGGATTTGTATGTCACCAAATCGCCAGTAATTTTTGATTGAATGGTGAAATTCAGTCCGTGTACATCATTATTCTTTGCGGCAAGAATTGCTCGTTAACTTAACCAAGCATAATTCTGATAATTCTCACTAATGTTTGGGAAAACATTTTCAATAAGAGCTAATTGAGAGTCTATAAATCGGCAAAAGTCGTTGGTAAGAGTAATTAATCCAGATGTCGCATCAACTGGGAGTTTTCCATTTCCAACAGCTAACAATTGTTTGGAGAATTGTGCAGCACTTTGATCATTTTGAAGTTGAACTCTCATATTAGTGGTTAGCGATAATGTTTTGACGTTATTCCATGAAGCTGATGCCTTCAGGCAAGCATTCAATTCATCTGCAGGCGTTCCACGGGGAATTACTGGCAACGTCTGCCTGAAATCGCCTGCCAACAATATCATCAAGCCGCCAAAGATGTTGTTATTCCGCCGAAGATCCTTCAGTGTGAAGTTAAGTGCTTCAAGTGATTTCTTATGTGCCATTGTGCACTCATCCCAAACAATGAGCTTGCATTGCATCAACAATTTTCCCATTGCACTGGATCGGGAAATATTGCATGTTGGAGTATCAATTGTGTTTAAATTGAGTGGCAACTTGAGCGCAGAATTGTGGTGGATCGGTCTCAAGCGGACTCCAGCCTTACCGGCAGAGGCACACACCAGCGCAAACAAGTATTAGTGCCAAGGTCGGATTGACGAGGCTTCACGAAAGTCTCCGAAGCCTTGAAGAGTTTTTTCTAACAATATATATATATATGCCACCACAGCTGTGGCCCCCTCTTTTATATTTTAAAGTATCATTGTCCAACTGTTGTCTTAAATAAACAGTATTTGTTGCATTTAAGTGTGTGATAACTTCGTTATGTGAGACCCTCAATCGAAACTCCATAGAATGTGCAGTACGACCGCCATCTAGAAGAGTTGCCGCAATTCCAGATGATGCTAACGCCAAAGCTATGTCACATCTTGATCGAATAGTGGCCAAAATCAATGAAATGACAAATGTTTTCCCCGTTCCTCCAGGTAAGTCCAGGAAGAATAGACCACCAGTATTATAGTCCACCGGTTGCATTAATGTTTCGTATACTTGTTTATGCTGTTCATTTAGCAACGGCACATTATTTCGAACGAATTCCTGCAATGTATCAACATTGTATTGCAGCTCTCGATTTAATTCTTGGTTGAATGCATCGTGCATCGATCGATTTCGCGCAATCATTCCTACTTCAATCAGTAGCTTGTTTGCAATAGTCAAGCATTGATCCTCAATCAGGATCAATCTTTCATTGTAGATTTCATCGGTTATTTGGATGTCAGGATTATTCGTTTGAATGCGCAAGCGATTCAAGATATCTTCACATATGTCGTCTTTGTATTTGTTCCATAACTGAATTGGTTGTAAAGGAAAACATGTGGTGATGATAATTGCGAACAGCGTTTGTATTTGGTACGCATTTGATGAAACAACTGAATCCACAAGTGTTAAATTCCAATGAGAATCGTTCTCCAGCAAACCCAATAGTCCACATGCTTCTCGATATATTTGACATTGGTGGCCATTCACAGTTTTCAAATGCGCAAATGATTTTGATCCACGTACATTTACCAACAGCAGTCGCAAATAAAAACATTCATCATGTCTAGGATGAACAGTATATATGCGACCTAGTGCATCAGTGGAAAACACCTGTGGGCAATCTGGAACTGGGGTTCCTTGTTTGCGACGTTGGAATTTCTTTGTTGATTGATTCCAAGTGTAATACTTGGGCATTTCAACGTACATCAGCGTCGCTGCGAATGGATCTACTTCACACATTGCAAAGAAGCTAGTCAATGTTGTCGATGGTGGTCTCTCAGCTCGTTGTGCCGCATTAGCCTCAGTGAAGTAAACTCTATGGCCATTTTCCAAGTGCACTGCTAAATGGACAACTGTGGGATATCTTTCATGAATTTGAAATGACAATAGTCATCACAGTGCTTCATTAGTACTGACGTATCTGCCCATTTGGAAGTTGCTGATTTCGGCATTCGCTTTTTCCGACGCAATACCAAACACAGCCATGTCGCTGCCTTTTGTGACGTACTTGCACAAATATTTGATTGATTTGGCCGAATGACAACTCTCAACGTTTGCATGTGTTTCGAAAATTCGTGATAGCAGCGGGCAATATGGTGCAATGAATTAATTTCCGAGCTCAATCTCTTGATTTTGAACTTTAACTTTGATAGTTCGACCATTATCTTCTTTTGAACGCCGACGATAAACTGGATATCCATCGTTCCCGGTGACTGCTTCAGCAACTAACGGTCGCGGATATCGTCCTGTGCATTTTCCATCAGCCATGCAAGGCGATAATGGATTTAATGCACCGCACGGTCCATGCACCATCTGTGTCGTCACAATGTCGTGTAGATGAGGATCAGTGAGTGGATCAGGAATTTCAGCTGATATGATGTCATCCACTTCATTTGAATGTAATTTGTTCAGCAACCAAATTAGGATATGAGCATGCGGTAGTTCACACTTCTGCCATTCCACCGAGTACTCGTGTCACCAAAAACTCGATACTTAGTAAGCACATCCATTATAACCTTGAGTTTTTGCTGAAATACTCTGGCGATTATGTCATGGCGATCTTGCGGTTTTTGGCCCGGTTCCAGCTCACGTTCAATTTCCGTCCACTTCGGATTGCATGTTAACGTAATATATGAATCCGGAATTCCATAATTTCGCACGTACGTCATAGCGTCTTGAGCGTATTCGTGCATGTGGCGTGGGCTTCCCATATAAGATGATGGAAGAATCGTCAGACGTTAAATATTCTGAACATCACCATCTGAATGAATAGCATCACGCAAGTGTATATAGTCCTCAGATCGTAGCGTTGCCTGATTGAATCGGATGAACCCTAAACGTTCGGTCTCGACTTTGACGTACATGTCGACAGCGAATTGTTGGAATAGCCGACGGCACTTCAGAGTGACATTCTCCTTATGTGTACGAATCATCATACGATACGAATAGTAATTCATTGCGCTTAGATTTTTATTCGTTGATACGCCTGAAAATGCAAAATTAAATGAATTGTTAATGGAAACCAATAATAGCAATAATTAGTGTGTGAATATTGTACCTGTAATTGGATCGACCATCTTCCACGTGATATCGTATCCGTCTTGCCCTTGCCAATAAATCATTGGATATTGCAACGCACCGTACAAACGATGTGTCTCGTTTACACGATGCATGGTATTGCTTCTTCGTTGAACGACAATGTCTCGCGATTTAGTTGGATCGCCAATAATAATTGCAGCAATATCATCAACGGTGGGTGCATTGAATCTTCGCACATGTTCACCTGTTGGGGTACAATCCGCTCTTATGACAAATTTGTGCGTATCCGATGGCATTCGTTCCAATGCTGTTTTGAACATATCAACCACAGCATTATTAGCGTGAAAAAATGCTTGCAACTGTTCAATAATTCGTCTCTTTAACTGTTGTGGTCCCTGTATATTGCACCACACATTCAGCTGATCCACCATCCACGAAATGAAATATTTTTGCAGAAATTGATGCGGTTCATCTGGTGTTGGCACCATTGAACCATGCAAATGATATATTCGTCCTTGTATCTGTAATTGCAAACAATCATTTGTTGAAGAATACGGTGTAACTTCTGATCGTGTGATGGTGTAGTGTGTGGTGTATATGTAGTTGTTATCTGTTGCAATTTTTTTTTCCTTCCGTCCCTCTCATTTGTACGCCCCCGGTAGCGGCCGTATAAGCATTCCTTCAGGGGGCGTACCGGATACCCACCCATGCGGTTGGGGCCGACTTTCGCCATTTTTTAGGCCATCGTATTTCTAAACACAGGGTAAGCCTCCAGAAACGCCTGTGCTACGATGGCCGGCGCCTATGACGGAACCCACCCCCCCTCCCTGCGTCGGGTTAGGTTCCCGCTCGGCCGGGCGGTCTCATTTTATGGGTACCGCCGATAGCACACACGGAAGTTCCTGCATCGGTCGGAATCCATCAGAAAATATTAAAAAAAAATATTCTCCGGCGGCCGGGCGTGAACCTAGGACCTTCGGCGTAGTAGGCAGATACTCTACCACTACGCCACAGGCCCGACTAATGTGCTGCAATTCATTGTGTTGGTGTGAGTGATTGGTTATGTGTGTTGTATCTTTTACCTTGCAAGTCGGCATGAAGCGGCCTTCTCGAATGATATTAGTCGGCATGAAGCCGCCTTCTCCAAAGGAAGTCATGCGAAAGTAGTTATAGTATAGAATTCATATAAAATTAACCGAAACTCCTAGGCGATAATTATGCTTAGTTACGTTATATAATGTATCCATTAGCTATCCAATGTCACCTTCAATTTGTTTTTTTATCGTCAACTAGTGCAAAATCCGGTTCCATAGCAACGGACGATGCTCAATTTTCTGGATTTTCGCGATACCATCATGATTATGTGTGACATGTTTCGCGTTGTGTTGGCAACCCTGTCAATCACTTCGCATTGCGAAGTTCCTACATTACCACGCAGTCGGTAATTTGAAAAAAAATGACTTCACCATAGTTAGCGGGGCGGTTGGAAGGTAATTAAAACAATCATATTGGTATCTCTTCCTTTTTCAATGGTGAACAATGGTATGATATTTATAAATTTTTGGTATGCGTAGTTTTTGCAAAAACAATTTATGAAAAAAAGATCTATAGTTAGCTGGGGGCATGGATGCAAAAAATCTGAAAAAAATTAGTTGTGTAGAGAATTCAATGGTACACAATGGTAAAATCTTATTGACGCTAAAAAAATTTGTTAACTATGGTCAAGTGCAATTTTTACTGATGGTTTCTACAGTTCCGGAGTCTATGCTGAACGAGGATAAGGCCAAGTGAGAGAGGCGGAAATCCGAAAATGAACTCGAGCGACAGAGGTTAGCTGTCAAAACCAACCCCAAATTTTGAGTTCGATGCGTTAAACAATAAATACCATATTCACATTCAAATCCGAGATAACGTTGGACCATTTTTACAGATTCAATGGAATATACGTGTGGAAGGGGGGGGAGAGGAAATCAGGATTAGTTAATTAACAATTTTAATTCTTATCTGAGGTGATGGTAGCATTTCTGAATGTGACAAAACTTGGAAAAAATAGGTGGGCCTTCAGAAAGGGCTCTCTGGGGTTTTGTCACTACCTAGAAGTGCACAAAAGTTCATTAGCAAATCATGAATAATTAATTACCAATTTGAATTGTTATCTGCGGTCATGGTAGCATTTCTGAATATGATCGAGCATGGAAGAAATAGGTGGACCTTTAGAAGAATCATATTTGTCTGATAGAAGACACCAAGTTATGGCAATGCTTATGTCCCTGAAGAGTTTGAGGTCACATCTGGTGTGCCGCAAGGGTCACACCTAGGACCCATACTTTTCATGTATGCTGATGATTTGAAAATCTATCGGGAAATTGCAAGAGAGGAAGATGGCCGTATATTGCAATCAGACCTGAATGAGCTACATAATTGGTGCTTAGCGACTAGTCTTAATCTCAACATCAATAAATGTGCCACTATGTGTTTCTCGTGATCTCGATCTCGATCTTCCAGGCCTGCTGAGTATTTCTTACTAGACCAACCTCTTCGCATTGTTGAGACTATTAGCGATTTAGGGATTGTTACAGACAACAAACTCAAATTCGCTGAATATATTTATAAGACTATCATTAAAGCATATCGTATACTTGGTCTAGTTCTTCGGTCTGGAAGGGAGAGTTTAAGACTCCCCATACACCAGTTCACCGTTACTCGACCCTCATTAGAGCGATCTTGGAATATTGCACGATTGTGTGGTGTCCCTATACTGCTGTCATTATCAAAAGACTTGAGAAAGTGCACAACAAATTCTGCCATTATCTGCTATCATGGCTTCAACGAAGAGGACAAGAGTCATCTAAGGCAGAGTGACTTCATGATCTTCAACTGAGTAGCCTGACTTGTCGACGTCTACGAAATGATCTGTCGCTTTTCTACAAAGTGGTAAACGGACTGATAGAATCTCCTGAGATACTTCAAAGTGTGGGTTTCTGCTGCCCAAGACCTGGATTAAGAAATAATAATATCCGTTTACTTTATACTGTAACAAATAGTAGAAATTATATCCAAAAATGCCCGGGTCATAGAATCGCTGGAACAATAAATGATTATTGTATGTCACTAAACCTTTTTGGGTGTTCATATCAAACCTTTGCGTCGAATGTTGAATCTCAGATCAAAGACTGTGGTGATCTGAAGTGGCTCATGTGCAATTATAAAGTTACTTCTCAAACTTTGTTATGTCGTACATTATCAGTAACAATTATATACAAAACTACAAAGAAATACATAAATTATAATATTTCCGTTTGTATAAAGTCGATTAGCGTTAAAATAAATAAATAAATAATTTGTTGATTAACGTTTGTGCACTTCTAGGTGGTGATGAAACTCCGGAGTGGCCTTCTGAAGGTCGACCTATTTTTGCCAAGTTTTGTCACATTCAGCAAACCAATCATCACCTTAGACGACAATGGAAATTTTTAATTAATTAATCATGATTTGTAATGAAGGTCCACCCAGTTGTTAGAAGTCTTGCCACACTCCAGACACCAATCGTCACCTCAGATGACAATAATAATTGTTGACTAATTAATTATGGTTTGTTAATGAGCTTTTGTGTACTTCTATGTGGTGAGGAAAACTCCGGAGTGGCCTTTCTGAAGGCCCACACATTTTGTCCAAGTTTTGTCACATTCAGAAAGGCCACCATCACCTCAGATGAATACGCATACAAAAAGTTTATAAATAACGTACCATTGTTCACCATTGACAAGGAAAGAGATACCAATATGATTGTTTTAATTATTTTCCAACCCCCCCCCCCCCCCCCCCCCCGCTAACTATTGTGAAGTGGTTGTACCCCCCCCCCCCTTTCATCATTGTAACCCTCTGGCGACAGAATTTGGAAGGTTTCCTGCGAAACTACCTAATGGAAACCTAAAGATTGTAGGTTGACAATTGAAAATCGCCAGTTAAGAATTGACTAAAGATTGAAAATTGCCAATTAAACATAGATGATGGAAAATTGACAATTTTGAATTGATGATGAGAATTCAAAATCGCTTCTTAACTGCAAATTTCCGTTCTTAACTGTTGATTTCCGTTCGTCAATTCGTAATCTTCAAACGTCAATTTTCGATTGTGAGCACTTAAGTTTTAATTGTCTGTTTCTCATTTTTAATTTTTAATCAGTTATGTTCAACTGAAAATTGACAATTACCAAGTTGATATGTAGAAAGATAACAATTAAAATTGCCCGCTGAAAGCTGGTAATTTAAGATTGGCAATTCAGCCGAAAGATTGGAAACGGATATCTTAAAATTAATGACTCCAAATGGACAATTAGAAATTGATAGTTCTAAATTGAAAATTGGCTATGCAAAATCGGTAAGTAAGAATGGTAGATTGAAAAATGACCGTTGAATACTGACAATCGGAAATCAATATTTGAAAATTGAAGATTGCAAATTCAAAGCTGACAACGGTAAATTGAGAATGTAAAATCGGTAATTGAAACTGGGGATTGAGAGTTGAGCACTCAGAATTAACAATGTTGCAACTTTCAACTGACAATGTTCAATTGTTAATTTTCAATCGTAGTTATCAATTGCCAAGTTTTATTGGTCAATTTTCAATTGTTGGTTTTGAACTGTCAATTATCAGATGTCGATTTTTAATTTCCACTTTTCAATTCCCAGTGGTTCTTTTTCATAACTCCTAATTGCCAAGTTCTGAGTGACAATTTTCAATCTCAATTTTTAGTTGTCAATACTTGTCAAATCATCGTAATTCCCATTTTCTAATTGTGAATTTGAAATTGTAAATTATCAAGTTTCTAATTTTCGATTTAAATTGTCAATGTTTGATTTTTAATGGTTGATTTCCAGTCAGCAATTTTTAATTGTGAACTTTCCATTGTCACAATGTGTGATCGTCAATTTATCATGATTAATTGATAATTACAAATTGACAACTGGAAATTGAAGATTGCTAATTTCAAATTCAATTTGTTAGTAAGAAGGTACACCATGTATGAAACATTCATTTATGTATAAATAAATACTGTGAAATGGTATCGTTGAAGCAGAACATTTTTGATCACTCGAAGGCGAAAAAATTAGTGAAATCAGAAAAAAATCAAAAACTTTTTGAACAAAATGGGCCAAGTCCATGTTTTGAGGTGGTGTACAGCCCACTAGATAAGACCACCGAAATGGCAATATTAATTGCCATCTGGCTTTGACATTACATATTGAAACAAGCAGGCGGTGCTCGGGTCCCCCCATTCGAATGTGTCAAATATGTCACCATTTTTTTTATTTCCGCCAATTTCATTGGTGGTAAGCTTCCGAATGGTCCGGTTGCACACAAAATGAAAATGTTCCTGTGTTGAAAAAGCGTTTTCCAGGCGAACGGAAGCAAAAAAAAGTTTTTGTTGAATATCTCATATTACCCAAACTAATAGACCCAATGTTTTTCAACCCTGTCATAGATCTCGGCAAGGCGCACCTTTTGAAAAAAAAAACAACAAAATCGGTTGCATAATTATCGAGAAATAAAATAATAACCGGGAAAACGAAAAAAGTGAAATCTGGAAAACTCATGTTACGATCAAATCGCTATTCAATAGGGTTCGTAACCACAACAAGAGGAATCTTTGTTCCACATTTCAAGTTTTTGTCACCATTTTTGCGGACGCTAGAGTGCGAAAAAAAGCAAAAAAGTAAAGAAAACGGTAAAAAACAGAAAAATTGAAATATCTCCAATTTCTTGTAGACAAGCGACTCGATGTTCTTCAACCATTCCCTGGATCTCATTGAGACGCACATTTTGATAAAAAAGAAATTTAGAAGAAAACAATTAGTTTCTGGGATACGAGCGATCGGACAAAAAACAAAAAAAGCCGGTTTCTAAGAAACTTACGGACAGATTTCACTGAAATTGCGCCCATACATATATGTACTCAATACCAATAATTGGTAATTTTTTCAGATTTTATTCGTAAAATTTAGTCTGTTTTATGTTAAATTTTGTAAGTAAAGATTTTCGAAAACAATTGATACATACAGACTAGACCGCTTCAAAATTTTTTTTTTTTTCTCTTGGCTTCGCGTTTTTTCAGAGCATTTGGTGCTACAAACACCATGTTGAAACCGGGGCTCTATGCTCCAAGTGTAAAAGGTCGCGAATCGACTTTGTTTTTTTCCCATTTAAATAACACGTAGATAATTTTCAATTTTGTATAAATTCTAATAAGTTTTCATTTAATGGGAGTAGATCTTCGAAAATTGAGTATATAAAAATTGACGTTTTTCAATTTCTTTAACTTTCACAACGTAGCCCGGTAATTATCATTATATATACATATATATATATATATGCATGTGTGGGTGTGTGTGTGTATGTGTGTGTGTGGGTGAATTGAGGGGTAAAATATCGATTTATCAATAATGTTGTATCAAATTATTTGTATTTTCGTATGGAAAGTATCTGCTGTCTTTCAGACAGTGGTGGATTCGAATACTTCAGGGGGCTCCGCGAGCGCTTACGGAAATCTTCAAATGATTTGGGGAAATCCCCTGAATATTTCGTGAGATTCCGCGAATTTTCGGAGGATTCCCCGACAGAAATCTCTCCTCTTTTCTCTTCCCAGCAATTTCCAGTGGTTTAAATCTACGCGCTAGTTGAACATGATCAATTTTATTATCACTATAATTACTTTGAAGATTTTACATAAATTTGTCTGTCAAAAACCAATTCTCTAAACTGACGCTCACACTATCTTCTTTAGCACGCGTCAGTGAAGTGGGACTCTAAAAAATTGCTTTTACGCGCTTTTGGAAATTTTTTTCGATGAGCTTTCACCACTTGAATGAGCTGTTGATATTGTTCCTCATTTTTGGTAAGAAGTCCTGTACACTCTTCTACGAGAGCGACACTTCTTTCTGCGACATCATTCACAACTTTCATAGACTTGAATACAGTTTCACATTTACTGAAGGTTTCTTCTTTTTCCCACTCTCCTGGATCTTTGCCGAGAAAATCATGAGGCAAATTACAAATTTCCATAATTCATGCACAAACATCAAATGCAATGATTCCAGTGAATTTAATGGAAACTGCAGAAAATTTGAAGTTCAAATGGGCTGAAATATCGCCGAATAACATAGTTTTAACAATATCATAAATTTTAGTCATTAGAGAGCTAATCTATATAATTATTGATAGAAAATGCAATGTTTTTGTGCACATAAAATTAATGCAATAAAACAAAACGGAATATGGTTCATGAGAAACCGATAATATACCCTTAAACCATACAACTGGGCACGCACGCACACACACACACACACACACATGCATATATATATATATATATATATAGTGATAATTACCGGCCTACGGAGTGAAAGTTAAAGAAATTGAAAAACGTCAATTTTTAAAGGTTTGTAAATGATACCGTATATTTGAATAGAAAATTTTTGATTCTAGGAAAAGTTTTGCTCACTTCAGAACTGTAATATACTCAATTTTCGAAGATCTACTCCCATTGAATAAAAAGTTATTAGAATTTATACAAAATTGAAAATTTTCTACGTGTTAGTTAAATGGGAAAAAAAACAAAGTCGATTCGCGACCTTTTCCACTTGGAGCATAGAGCCCCGGTTTCAACACGGTGTTTGTAACACCAAATGCTCTAAAAAAAAACGCGAAGCCAAGAGAAAAAAAAAATTTTTTTTTGAAGCGGTCTAATACAGACACTATGCTCAAACTTCGGATTTTTACATTTCAAACCATTATATATCGTTCACAAACATAATTATCGAAAGGAAAAATTGACCGATTGCACTGCTTCCATTCGCAAGCAAAAATCAAACAAATCTGAAAATACGCCAAGTTCATGAATTGCTCTGCAGTTAATCTTAACGTCACTAATGCACATAATATGCATGTCAAAAATCGGAAAAATTGATCCAAAAGAAAAAAATTGGTGGAAAAACAGCGTCAGGACCAACGGACTTGGCGCGGTTTTTAAAACGCGGATCAAAGAAACAGGTAGTCCGTTGTATTACTCGGTTAGTAGCGTCCGTAGTGAACTATAATTGATCGACCCGAATACGTCTAACAGCAGCAAAACAATACATTATAGACTAAATAGATTATTCAAAAATTTAATACGCAACCTTGGTTTCAAATACTAGCGCACCGATTACTATAGAACAATTATTCGTACTAAAGACTCTGTACCGCCCACGTTATGGGCCAGGAAGAATCTTACTTCAGTGAACCTTTCATGATGGGGAGACTAAGGAAAAAAATGAAAACTCCGGAGTGGATTACACCACTATGACCGCTAGGGATGCTTTGAGAACTTCAATGAATTTGAATATTTTTTATTTCTAATTCCCTATGGTCATGAAATATTTACAACAACCATAGCTATATTCGGACAAGCATATTCAGTCAAATTGACGACATAAATCATGTGGTAGTCGGAGGGGCTCATACAGGTGTATGACGTTTGGTAGTCGGAGGGGCTAATACATAATAACATCCACATATGTACAATCGGACATGATAATCTGGTATAGATGAAAGTACATAATAAAATATATTCAAATTACCATGGTACACAAACTTGGGTGTGTCGGACAAATCGCGCCACGTCCGATGGTCCTGCCGCTATTTTTCCACCAATTTTTTTCTTCTGGATCAATTTTTCGGGTTTTCGACATGCATATTATGTGCATTAGTGACGTTAAGATTAACTGCAGAGCAATTCATGAGCTTGGCGTATTTTCAGATTTGTTTGATTTTTGCTTGCGAATGGAAGCATTACAATCGGTCAATTTTCACTTTCGTTAATTATGTTTGTGAACGATATATAATGGTTTGAAACGTAAAAATACGAAGTTTGAGCATAGTGTCTCTATGCATCAATTTTTTTCGAAAATCTTCACTTACAAAATTTAACATAAAACAGACTAAATTTTACGAATAAAATCTGAAAAAATTACCAATTATTGGTATTGAGTACATATATGTATGGGCGCAATTTCACTGAAATCTGTCCGTAAGTTTCTTAGAAACCGTTTTTTTTTGTTTTTTGTCCGATCGCTCGTATCCCAGAAACTAATTGTTTTTTTCTAAATTCCTTTTTTATCAAAATGTGCGTCTCAATGAGATCCAGGGAATGGTTGAAGAACATCTAGTAGCTTGTCCACAAGAAATTGGAGATATTTCAATTTTTCTGTTTTTTACAGGTTTCTTTGCTTTTTTGCTTTTGTAACCACGCTAGCGCCCGCAAAAATTGAGATAAAAACTTGAAATTTGAAACAAAGGTTCTTTTTGTTGTGGTGAAGAACCCTATTGAATGGCGATTTGATCGTATCATTAGTTTTCTACATTTCATTTTTTTTATGTTCACGGTGTTTATTTTATTTCTCGATAATTATTCAACCGACTTTATTATTTTTTTTCTCCAAATGTATGCCTTCACGAGATCTATGATATGGTTGAAAAATATTGAATCAATGAGTTCGGGTACTATGAGATATTCATATTTTTTAACTTTTGACTTTGTTTTCACTTTTTGTGTTTGTTCGCACTCTAGCGTCCGCAAAAATGGTGACAAAAACTTGCAATCTGGAACAAAGATTCCTCTTATTGTGGTTAAGAACCCTACTGAATGGGGATTCAATCGCATCATTAATTTCGTGATTTCAATTTTTTCATTTTTACGGTTTTTTCATTACTTCATTTCTCGATACGAATTCATCCGATTTTGTTTCCAAAATATGAGCCTTAACGATATCAATGAAGTCGTTGAACAACATTGAGCCAATTACTTTGGGTAATATGAGATATTCCTTTTTTTTGCTTCCGTTCGCCTGGAAAACGCTTTTTCAATACAGGAACATTTTCATTTTGTGTGCAACCGAACCATTCGGAAGCTTACCACCAATGAAATTGGCGGAAATAAAAAAAATGGTGATATATTTGACACATTCGAATGGGGGGACCCGAGGACCGCCTGCTTGTTTCAATGTGTAATGACAAAGGCAGATGACAATTAATATTGCCATTTCGGTGGTCTATCTAGTGGGCTGTACACCACCTCAGAACATGGACTAGGCCCATTTTGTTCAAGTTTTTGATTTTTTTCTCATTCTATTATGCGATCCATAATTAACTTCCCGATATAGGGAAGTTATTGTAATCACCCTGAAAATCGAAAGTGAAATTTTCATGATATTTCCACTTTTCTCGACGTTTCACATCCTCCTGACACAGTTTCCGAGACATGTACGTGTGTGTGTATGTGGACAAAATTTTGTGTTCACGGTTTCTCAGGAACCAATAGACTAATTTTCTGTTTTTTTTCCATCGATGCGTCTCCATGGTGTCCAGATCCGAAAGGGATGTTAAACTGAAATAACAATTCCTTTAATTGTTTTTAACAATTTCAATTGTTTATAACGTTGTATTACAAAAACCGTGGGAGATAGAAGAAAAGTTTCCAATGAATGTTGTTCCCCACATGGAGATACAAATTTTATGTGTTATGTTTTTTTTTTTAATTGCGGTAATTTAGGAGATATCGCGTATTGAATTAATTTTTCGATCGGTACCCGGTATTCTCGATGTTTGACACCATCCTGACACGTTTTTTGCAATATGTTCGTATGTGTGTGTGTGCGTGTGTTTGTGTCTTTATCTGAACAAAATTTTGTGTTCACGGTTTCTCAGGAACCAATGGGGCAATTTCAGGTTTTTTTTTTGATTGACGCGTCTCGATGGTGCCCAGGTCTGAAAGGAATGGTAACCTGAAATAACAATTCCTTCAATTGTTTTAACCAATTTCAATTGTTTACAATGTTGTATTACAAAAACCGTGGGAGATAGAGGAAAAAGTTTCCAACCAATGTTGTTCCCCACATGAAGGTACATATTTTTTGTTTTATGACTTTTCCCATAATTGTGCTAACTAACGAGATATCGCTTAATTGCTGAACTTTCCGATCTAGACAAGTTATTTAATATGTCTTCACGTTTCATGACATTTCATGACATCTCAGACAAGTTTTAACAAGATCCATGGGTGTGTGTGTGTGTGTGTCTGTGGACATGAAAACTTTGTCGAACGTTTCCTGAAGAACCAATGAAGCAATTTGGGTTCCTTTTTTTTCGATCGATGCGTCTCCGTGATGCCCAGGCCGGAAGGCACGGTCAAAGTGAAATAACAATTATTTCTATTGTTATTAACAATTGCAATGCGTTATAATGCTGTATGTCACGAAATATCATTAAAACCCAAAAATGTGTCCAGTAATTGTTGTTCCTTATAAAAAAAAATACGTATTTTATGTCGTCTAACTTTCTTGTATTTTTAACCCTTTCTGCGTGAAAGCGTTATAGACAGTTGAAATAATTTAGAACGAGAAAAGTGAGTGATTGGAAAAAAAATCTATATAATCAATGTTGTTGCTCACATAAAAAAAGTCTAATATGAGACTTTTTTTCTTATATCTCAAACGAGGCAGGAGATGAAGTGTTGAATTAACAAAAGAAGGTATGCTTGTCGGAATAATAATTATTGTATTAACTAAACGAATGAAAACACTGTCGTCATTCAGGTTGCAATCATCGTATTTCTATGGAGAAATGGAGGGTCAAAGAGTCGAGATGAAATTGGGGCAGTATCTACATTGTTATTAACAAATTCAATTGTTCATAACGGGCGACTGCATGAACGCATACAGTTCAAGGAAAAGTTATATAAGGAAACTTACTCGCCATGGAGAAATACACATTTTATATTGCCTGAATTTTTTTGCATAATTTACATAATTAAGGAGGTATGGTCGTCTGAGCGGTCATTCAGGTAATGAGTGAACGAATGACGTCGTTCGACGTATTGCGATCGATTATTTTCATGCAAAATAGAGGGTTAAATCCTTTGGATAAAATGGGCGCAGTATATACATTGCTATTAACAATTGAATTATTCACAACGCCCTATTGTTAACAACCCAAAAATGGGGAGAGATACAGCCGAAAGTATGAAATGGAACTTGTACGGTGAGTGGAAATGCACTTGATAACATTGGGACCTTATGGAGAGGCAAAATTAAATTTTTAACTTCTCGATGTAGGCTGAATTTATAATTTAAATGTTAACTTCTGGAACCAAGAAGCTAGAATTGTATGAGTAAAATTGAATTAATGTTTATATTACCTTAATTCTATTCCTAATTTTGAACGACGCTAAGTAATTTTCTTTGCTCTTATGGTCATTGGAATGTTGAATCAAGTTAGCAACGGACAAACGGTTTTTGAAGTGTTGAGCTGCTCCGTCAGTGAAATATATTGCTTTCGTAATTTTGAACTGACTTTCCAAATACTCTATAATCAATTTTTGAAACGTCCAAACGGCGACTGTGTTGTGTTCACGATTATCGGATATTATGGCGATGGACCCGTGCTGAAGTTCGTTTTCACGCTTATAATAATACACAACAGTGAAAATTGTGCACTGATTGTTGTTCCAGTGGAACGATTGAATTGCGTTCTGAGCAATGAATGGATAGTTTTCTGCGAAGTCCATTTGGATAAGAAACTCTCCTTCACCCAGATTCTCTTTTCTAAAATCTACGTATTGAGACTGTTGTTTCGTAATATAATCATGTGTTTTGAGTTTTACAATTCTGTGGCACGAACTCGCAATGAATGCCTCTCCTGTTTCAGTCCATATGTGAAAGCGCACTTGATCAATTTCATTTTCGTCGACCACTTGTTGGAGGAATTCTATTAAAAGTTCAGATTTAGGACAGTCTGGACATTCCCGTAGATAACACTCAGGTGATGGATCGGCACATGTGATCGAAGCAATCAAATGTCTGTACGAGAGTAGCTGATTATCAGTATTTTCCGTTAGCTGAGGAAAATCCAGAGCGTTAAACATGAGTTTCAAATTGTCGTGGTATACGCACAGACATACACAATGTGTCCCGGGTTGTCCTGCCAAAATACCCTGCTCTGGTCTTAATTTCGCAAAAGCTGAGAAACTCACTTTCGAATTGGAAGACTCTGCACAATACAACCGACGTAATTCTCTCAAATTACAGTACAGAAAACGCTTTTGTAGATGTAGTCTGGACCCATCAGGTTGCTTCACAGAGACGAAGTCTTTAGTACCGCCCAACAACTTGCTGTTCGAGTCGTGCATATAAAAAGCCCTGATACTCTCAACTGTTTCCTCATTCATTTTTTTCCCTACACGTGGCCCTGGAATTGTTAGAATCCCGTCTTGGTCGACCATCTTCTTTACTTGTTTTACCATCCATCGAGTAGCACCGAAAAACTCACTGGTCCTTCTGACATTCCAGGACTTTGGAACTACGGAGAGAATCAACTGCTTTTATGATCTAGTGGTGCCAGCTTGTGGAAATCTTTTTCGCAATTGATTGAGCATTTCCTCACCAGCTTGATGAAAGTTGATGTACTCCTTAGGACCGGTCTCATCATTAGGAATTCGGGGCTTCTGAGGTGGAGTTGGATGATAGCTTTCATCACTTGTATTAGTAGTTAGACTGAAAGAACCTGAACCAGTGATTGTCGTTGATTGAGATCCGATGGAATATGGTTGGCTGATATTGACTTTCTGAGACCCCGATACTCCAAATGAAACAGATTTAAGTTTTTCGATGGGAGAATGATTCATTGAAACCTCATTAATAATTTCATTAGTTGGGGATTGATCAGCACCAGTTCGGTCATTGGATTCACTTTCCGGTAGATCATGATTTTTTGAAGTCTCCTCAAAAAGTCCATCAATAGGGAGTTGATCAACACCAGCTCCGTCGCGCGACCCTCCTAGAGATATTGAACAAAATATAATGTCAATCTATCCGTAAGAAATTTCGAACGCTTCGATATACACTGTTAGAAACCTACACATGAAATTTCAGGACCAAATTCGCGAAATTTCTAACAATTACCCTTTCACAGGAAATTTTCTTCTAGTTTTCAATTAAAATTCAATTTACATTGATTGTCAATAAAATTCCAATGTGGAAGTCCGTATGACAATGAAAAGCATTGAGTATTTTGATATCATTTTCCTTGAATCCATTACTCATGAAAAATTCAACTGAAAACTCAGGCGACACTTTTTTTCAATTTTTAATTGACTAAAAGCTCAATATAAAATCAATAGAAAATAAGGCTTAATTTTGATATCATGCTTGGAAATTAGTGATGTCATTGAATTTTTAGTGATACCTGATTACCTGGAAAATTCAATTGTTCTGATTTTCAAGCTCAAAATGAGATTTAATGCCTGATTCGACCTTAAATTGAATTAAGTTTTGAAATCTTGAAAATTTTAACGAAGTTATGCTCGAATATTCAGAAAATTGCTAACAGTGTATTGAGGCATATTGCATTTTTACTCACCTGCAGACACCTGTGGAATCCACATTCTCCTGAATATTTGCTTCATCGAAGTCTTCCACCACAATTTGTCTCAAGAGTCTGGTCGGCATTCCACTCAATGTCTGTCGACAAGATGTACAAATTTTCTTTCCCTTCAAACTGGGAATTTGGGTGGTGAAAGCCTTGGAGGCTAGGCGTAGTGTCTTTTTTATAAAACGATCCTTCAATTTCAGGGGATTACAACATCTGGCGCGGAACACCATAGTAATTTTCTAAGAGTATAAACTGGAATTATTAGATTGAGTATACACTGTTAGCTGAACACTTCCAACTTAATATCGCAATTGATTCCGATAAGTTCGAGGTTATGGTGGCTCTACGCATACTGAAAGGCGCAATCTACTGCGTTTCTATGAAGCGATGAATTTTCCAGCGCGTTGTTCAAAAATTGCAAGTTATGAAAATGTTAGTCTTTTAATACTAACCGAATGGGGAAATGTCTGACATAGATAGTCAGGTAATTGCACGGCATGGAATGAAATGTAAAAACTTGTGTATAAACCCCTTTGTCATCGTATTCCATCCTCCAAGAAAGGTTTTTACTTTAAAAACTTCTATCATACTCGATTCACGCAAAATTCTGACTGAAGTGATGAATAACTCAATTTGAAGAAGGATTTTCAATGCATATCTTCGATTTGAAGCTAGATACGGGAAAATGTTATTGAATATTTTTTGTAGTGCTCATTACGCTCTACAAAAACGGTTATTAGTAAGAATTGGCTTCTGTGCTTAGATTAAGGTGAAAATGTTGAGATATTCAATTTAATTAGATTCGATAGGGGAAAGAATAACGTATTGCATTCAAATTTCGAGGTCCCACGATCAAAATTTTTGTGTGGTCTCTTGAAACCTCAACACAAAACATATAAAAAAAATTTAAAAATCGAGAGCGTCCGAAAGGTTGAAAAAAAATATTTTAGTTTTTGTTATCGCTAAAATGGGGTTGGCACTGGTTTCCCATATGTGACGTTATTTTTATGTTGATGCTCAGAAAAAGGACGTACTTTTTTGTCTTGAACTTTTTTTTTGTGACGCATAGAACCGGAGTTATTCGTTGTTTTAGTGAACAAAAACAAAATTCCCTTATAAAAAATAGAGAGAGGAGTACTAAAATTCTAAAAAAAATCAGGGATGGTTTTTTCCATGCCCAGAACTTAGGAAAAAATTTTGAAGGAAATCGCTGATGGCCGAAAAAATGAGTGGGTGGTTTGACAAAGAATGCCCCATATGCAAAGTCATGTGTTACAGAGTTGATAAGGATTTTGATTCTCCCACGATTAATTATCTCAAGATTTTGGAAACACTTTGTACTGTACTCTGTTTGGCCAAAAAAAAATATCGGCGATTGTATTGTACGGAAGCGGAGTTCTTAACAAAAAGCCTTTCGTATTTTTTTAGTCTTAGATTTGCTAAGCACTTTCGCTATATAAAAACAGTAATTCTCTGAAGTTGCGCAGAGAAACAAATAAAGCTCTTAGGTTCTGGTTTTCGTTTGAACATTAAACAAATGTAATCTGCAGATAAAAGACATACGACAGGAAGGAAAACGGCAGTTTGAGCAAGGGGTTGTTCAGGAGAGTTCAATTAAAAGCACTAAAGTCTGTTTAAATTAACTTTTGTGGCAGTTTCTCCTTCAATTTAACATGCCGATCGACTGGAAATATTGCATTGCATATCAATCCGCGGCTGGCTCGTGGATATTGTGTGAGGAATTCTAAGACAAAGGGATTCTGGGACACTGAGGAGACTTGTTCCACTGTCGGAGGAATAAATTCAATCTTCCCAAGGAATTCGTACTTCCATCTTCTGATTTTTTGTGGCACCCGGCAATTCCAGGTATGGGAAACCATGAATAAGTGATTTCATCAAAGTTTTCAATGGTCATCATTTCTTGTAATTTGCTTCATAGATATTTCTATTTTTTTGAATATTTTTATTTATTTCTCTTCTATTTATGTTTTTTCTCAATACCTTCGATGGAATTGGAAAAATGTTCAGTATTCTCCAATTTATGATTTTTCCATTCTGCGACAATCTTGATATGTTTTTTATATATATTCCTCCATTCCTTAAATTTTTTGAGAACTTTGACGATGTTCGGAATTTCGAAATGTGCAGACGGCTAAAAAGATATGACACTTGCGCAACTTTGACCTCATTGGAAAAAATCTGCAATCTCATATTCTTCTGATTTTTGGAATTTTCCATATTTTTCAAAATCGCGAAATTGTTTTGGATATCTCAAAATTCTGGAAACTGTAAAGATTTTGGAAGTTATACAATTTTAGAAAATATTTCAATTTAAACCTTTTTTTTTCTTTGTTTCTTCAAACTAAAATTGTTCAAAACTGCCGTTTTTGTGAAAATATTAATTTCCTGAAATTTATCGTTCTAAATAATTCTAAGTTCTAAATAATGTGAATTTCTTAACTCTACAATGTTGCATATATTCAGTTTTTTTCGTTAACGCCACTGTCTCCGCGGGCTTCATCCTCGGTAACGTCTAAATATATTTTTTCCAGATATCGGTCAATGGAAAGCACTTTTGTGACTTTCCCTATCGATTGCCCCTCGAGTCAATCACCAATTTCGAATATGTCGGAGCAGTGGAAAATGTGAGAACTCGTCTGATGACGTTGACCATTTACCCGGATCCTGAGATTATCAAACCCCCTCGATGCCTTGAACTCTCCAGCGAACAACCCCTTGCTGATAATCTCGTGAGTTTAATTAACATTCCAAGACAGCAGCTTTCAATTCTTCGAACTTTTGTATTTGGAATAATAAAAAGATAAAAAAGACGAACATATATTATGATGTTAGATCATTCCTTCAATGGATTTATGTAAAATGTTTACAGTAATTGAGGAAATATTCGTTGAAACTATACATAGCTTATCTATTGTTGCCACTTAGACTCATTAGAGATAGTTGCATATTCATTACTCAGTTTACGAGCGATAAGTACAAAGATCAGTGGATATAATGCATTTCCGAGATAAGAAAATTGTATGTAGATAGAGCTACAATTTCACAATGTGACACCAAACAAATTATTGCATATTTGCTGATACGCTCCGTGCAAATCAACAGAGGCGTCAACTTTTAGTCTAAACTATCTGTAAGTTTTAGTTATTTTTAGGAGGGTCAGGAGTCAAACTTGGGTTAAATAAATTAAGCAGAAGACTATTAATGTAAACGAGGACTTTCATTTGCATTAAAGTGTCAAGTGCTCGAACGGTCCATTAGTTTTTGAGATATAAGGATTTATTTATAAATCGTTATTTGTGAATATCCCGAAAACTACGCAACCAAATTCAATTCATTTTTTTTGAAAATATTCGTCTCAATACCATCTATCTCATGCAATCGGAAAACATATACCCGTTCCCGCTGAAATTTCAAGTTATTACCCTTTTTCTGTTTTTCTCATAAAATTCTTGTTAAACGTTAACTGTAGGAACAAATCGAGATATTAACTTGCAATTTCGCATGAAGTTGAGGCTCATAGTAGTAATAATCCCTATTAAATTTCAGCTCAATCGGTCCATTAGTTTTTGAGATATAAGGATTTGTTTATAAATAGTTTTTTGTGAATATCTCGAAAACTACGCAACCAAATTCAATTCATTTTTTTTTAATATTTGCCTCGACACCATCTATCTCATTCAATCGAAAAACATATACCCGTTAACGCTAAAATTTCGAGTTATTGCCCTCTTTCTGTGTTATTGCCAAGCCCAAAATTAATGATTAATGAAGTGAGAAGTGATCTACAAAAAACTTTTTTACTTTTCCTATTGTTGAAAACCGGCGTTCTTTTGAAAATCAATACAATATGAATATTTCCTCATTAGGGATGAAAATAGTGGAAGGTTTAAATCAATTTCGTGAATGTAAAATGGAGAGAGTAAATTATGATGAGAAAAAAATGTTCAATATAATTGGCCATGATAAACGGTCCAAGTTCCTTTTGCTCTTACATCCCCATTTTATTTCATTATTAGATTTTTTGCGAGATCCATGGATTTAATATTGTGCGACGTTATTGACGTAGAGAATTTACAAGGCGTTTTCTTTTTTATTATCATATTTCAGGTATCATGTTTCCCGATAATTTTTTAACACTTGTCTGTGTGTGTGTTATGCATTATCAAATTTGTCATGTCTACTTGCTTAGAACCTAATCATGCAATGGGTGTTTCATCAATCTCTTCAAAGCTACAATGTATGAGTTTCTGACCACACTATAATGATGTTTTTTCTTTTCTGAAACCGTTTGTTAATGAGATAGTTGACATTGGGAAGCATTTCAAATGACCAAACTGTCGAATGATCTCAGTTGATCCTAGCGTAAGCGAAATAATGCGGTATTAATTTTATTGATGGATATCTGATGGGGAAAAATAATCACGATTCGATTAAGTCAATAGTATATCCCGAAATTATTATGATTGCAGAGAAGGTCAAGTCAATTCAGTAGTTAACTTTAGGATTGGATTTTCTGAACATTGTTTTTACGGTTCAACTGTTGATGGGACTTCTTTTATTTCAGAATGTTCCATGTACCATTGCTTTCACGCAATTTCTCACTTTCGGCACCAGAATATTCGTAAAAGGACGTTTGAAACTCTTGCCGCACTCGTAAGGCCCCGTTTTCCTTCAAGTACTACCAGTCTATTTTATGAAAATCTTCATCAATGAAAAGATGAAAAATTTCATCAATTTCATTGAATGATTCTTTTCCAATTCGCTCAGACTAGAGGTTTTCAAAGCTTCAATTTTTTTTGTTAAACAATTGGAAAAATCCACTATGTAATTTTTCTTCAATTTTGGAAATTGCGAAAAAAAAATAATTTACGAAATTTTTAAAGATTAAATTATTTTAAAACATTCCGAGCTTATAAAAGTTGCAGAAATTCCAAAAATTGTGAACAAAATGTTTGAAATTCAACAACTTCTTTTCTTTGTAATTTCAAAAAATAAAGAAAGTAAGTGAAAGAAGTGCAAGGAATATGAAAATTTCCCAATTAAAAATGTTTTCTCATGCAAATACATCTATTCTGGAAAAATTCAAAAATAAAAATTTTTAGAATTGTTTTCCTTAACTTTCAGAAGTTCTACCGATTGTACAAATAAACAAAAATAGAAAAAACAGGAATAGCTCATCCATTTTACAAACTAATTGATGAATTTTAAAACTTTACACATTTGAATTATTACGGAATTGCTTCTGGAAGCACGTCTCATCATTTTTATAAATATTCACTCGCCATGTTTTTCAGTTTTTACGTGAACCTTCAGAAAAGTCCATTAATCTACCCTCATCCGGAGATCGCCTTGCACTTGAATCCTAGATTTTTATTTGGAAATCGACCATCCTGTGTCGTCATGAATTGCTGGACCAATGGCGCTTGGAGCACGGAGGAAAGACACGAAGGACAATTATCTTGGGGTCCTGGACGTGATTTTCTTCTTACGTAAGTCAATAGCATTCACAGAAAATTGAAAAAATGATGACAAGAAGAATTGATCTCACTGCATTTTCCCTGAATCACTTACCTGAATTTTTGAAGCTAATCCAAAAATTTACATTCCATGACGAAGAAATTGAATTCTACACGCTTCTTTCTGCATTCATATTTTTCCTGCAAAAAGAAGAAACTAGAATGATGATTTCCGAATGTGTTAGAGAGAGCGTATACTTTTTTTAACTTTCATCGGCGAGAATATGTTCAAACGATAAAAAAATAGTGTGGCATTTGAATCACACCATGGCCTTCCAAAGATTAATACTCATTAGGAGGCAAGGTATAACGAATGTATGTTTGCATTCTTCATACATCTCAACTTCGTCAAGTGACAAAATTTTACTGATTCAAAGTTCAACAATGGTTAGTAAATGTAGAGAACTCAAAAAATTTGAAGCTCTCAAAACAATTAGACAAGATGATATGAGCAATTAGGATTTTTATCTTTATTCCCCTCAACATTAGGAGAGCGTAAGTTATGCATAAACTAAAAATACATGCGTTATTTTCAGTGGCACATAATTGTCCTGGTGAAAATGTCCCCTAAGTAATATCCTCAAGTGAAAAAAGTAATAAAAAATCAATGCTTCCGTTGTCATTCATGCCTTATTCGCCATTGGAATGGCACGACCGCAATTGAACTTAGGGGGACTGGGAATAGCATACTTATATTTCAATTACCTTTTTGATTTTATAATAATATTCAAGGAGACATTTTCAGCAGCATACTGCTGGGCTCAATAATTACAACAAATTGACACTTTGTTTTTATGGCCGAAAACTGAGCCTTAAGTTTGGGAACATATATTGCATGCTTTCTAAAAAATATCAACCACAAAATAGAAGTTGAAAACAAGATATAATTCATTGCCGACCGTGTGCAGTTATTTTTATTGAACATTGACGCTCAATGATGTTCTGGTGAATTTGTTGCTACCCAAACAGGCATCCAGTAAATTAAAATTTAGTTAGAATTCTAGATAGTTAATGGACGTTTCTAATTTTCGAGATATCCGAGTTTTTCAGTGTAAGGAGCAAAGCCAGCATTTTTTTTCATATATAGTAAAATATAATGGCTTTTCTTTTGAAAATAACTACACTGACAGAAAAATTCCGTAGTTTCTACGGAATACGGTACTAGCGATGCCAAATTCTTAGCAGCAACCGACCATTCATAGCGTACAACTGAAAATTCGTCAACGAAATAGCGTAATCATTTGCTATAAATAATTTCACACCGATTTTGGTAGCCGATTTCGTGGAATGTACGGAACTTTTCTCTCAGTGTACATATAGCTGTCCATCCACATCAGAAGCTTAGTATGCGAATTTAAGAAAAAAATGCGATGTGAGTGTGACCTTCGACGGGTCGCAACTATAACTTTCCGATAGTGGGTGTGTGTGTGACGATACACGTATGAAGTCAAGTTGTATGTCACTAACGCAAATTCAACTATTAATCGATTATTACGATTTTTATCGATATCTCGTAAAATATGATGTCTAGCAAAAAAAGTAATATAACATGAAATATGTATCTTCATGTGAGGAACAACATTCGTTGGAAACTTGTTCCTCTGTCTCCCACGGTTTTTGTGATACAGCGTTTTAAACAATTGCAATTGTTAATAACAATTGAAGGAATTGTGTTTTAGACTTGACACTCCTTTACGCTCTCGGCAACGGCTAGATGTAATAAAAAAAAAAAAAAATTCAAATCGGTCCAGCTGTTCAGGAGAAACCGCGTCACAAAAAAATGCTCACATACGTACATACATACGCACACACTGGGAGAAACCTAACTCCCGAAACCAAGGGTGCCAAGGGTGGGCTCCCTATAACAGCCTATGAAGCAAACATGAACAGTGATGATAACACAATTGTATCCCACGCGGACAACCCCCAAAAGGGAAATTCCACCGCCGGTTCCGATCAGGCGAAAGCCCTGATGGCCGGCGCTGGCTCCTCGGATTGTGGGAAGAGCCGACCATTACTTGATTGTCCCCGGGTGGCGCACTTGGCCCCAAATGCTACAAGTGGATTACAAACTACGATGAAGACGACATGGGATCAGCAGGAAAATGATCTGGCAACGCTGGTGAATTTTCTTACCGATAAAAATCGAAGAACGATCAACGAAGAGATCCGAAATCTTGCTCGGAAGATCCAAACATCCGCGAAGCGGATAAGAGCCATGACGGAAAGTGGAGGATTCAAAACACCCTTGCCAGCAGCGGCATGGCTGACACCCCCAGGTGCCAGATTGTTCCAGGCAAATCAACGGACCGGCCATGATCCCATCGAAAGACCGGGTACCTCCCAAGCTACGCCAACAAGACGGGATAAAAGAAAGGAGAGAACGCCGCCTAATGACACAGCAGGAAAGAAGCTCAAAAGTGCTCTAACAGTACCCATGGATGTGGAGGAGCTGGTGAGTAATGAGACTTCACCAAGTGTCAACAGGGCCTCGGACGAAGTATCCAATCCGGAGATGGAAGATGATGAAAGTGTTTGGGAGAAGAGCAAGAGACGAAGGAAAAAACGGAGACCGTCCCAAAACCCCCCAGGAGTTACGCAGAGTAAACCTAAGCCGAAGAAGAAAACAGCTATCCGACCGGATGCGCTGATTATTCGTCCGACCGGTACGGAGATGTACTCGGAAATTTTGGGCCGAATAAATAAAGACCAGAGTGTCTATGCGGCTAGCGCATGCGTGGACAAAATACGCAAAATAGCCGCAGGAGATGTTCTGTTAATTCTTGCCAGAGGAAAGAAACAGCAAACCATGGAGTTGGAGAAGGCCCTGGTTGGAGCCCTCAAAAATGACGCAAAAGTCCTCGAAAAAGGACCACAAGAAGAACTGGAAATAAGAGACCTCGATGAGGTCACAAACAAAGAGGATATTCTCGATGCCTTGAGAAGAGCTGACGGCGCGGATAGTGACGTCCCACTGAGTGCCATCAGCCGCCTTCGGAAGTCATACAGAGGAACACAAACAGCTACAGTAATACCTACAGCTACGGCAAGGAACGTATTGAGCAAGGGCAGTAAAATACGAATAAGCCTAGTATATGCCCGTATTGTGACAGTGGTAAGGCTCATGAAGTACTTCAAGTCTTGGCAGTACGAGCATCTTGCCGTTAATTGCAAGAGCTCCATTGACCGATCAGACCTGTGTTATAAATGCGGGGAAAAAGGACACAGAACCTCCGATTGTAAACCGTCTCCGAAATGCGTTCTATGCGTAGAACTGGAGCCCACGAAAGACCATGCCCATCTAACTGGTAGCAACAGATGTCCAGGGTGCACTCCAGAAGATCCGTACACAGCCATAGTGCGAGTGTTACAGGTGAACCTTGCTCACTGCGCAACGGCACACGATCTGCTGACACAGACGGTTCGAGACCTGAAGATTGATGTTCCCGTCATTTCCGAACCTTACAGGAAGCTACATTCCCAAAACTGGGTGACCGATACTAGCAATAAAGCCGTCATTTGGTCCTGCGGTAGTTTACCGTTTGAAGCATACGACGGTGTCGAGCAGTCTGGATTTGTTGTGATCAAGGTGAATGGTATCTATTTCTATAGCTGCTATGCACCACCAAGCCTTTGTTATGAAGACTTCACAGCATTTCTAGATAGACTCGTGATGGATGCGAAACGGCATTTCCCGGTGGCCATTGCGGGAGATTTCAATTCCTGGACAGTCGACTGGGGTAGCACGGAGACGAATCAGCGAGGACGTGCTTTACTAGAAGCCGTCTCGACTTTAGATGTTGTCCTATTGAACGATGGAAATGAACCAACATTTCGCAGAGGACAAGCGAGCTCAATTACAGATCTCACCTTTCTCAGCAGTAGCCTGCTCAAAGGAAATTGTGCATAGGAGGTCTCTGAGATCTATACTGCCAGTGATCATAGAGCGGTACTCTGGGAGGTGTCTATTGACCAGAAGTCCGCGCCCACATCAGACGAACAAACTGAGTCGGCTGGAATATGAGAAAATTCGACATTACCACCTTCCTTATAGCACTGAAGACTGACCCCATAAACGGTAGCAATACCGCAGAAAAAGTAGACGGAGTCATGCGGAGAGTCACCGACGCCTGCGATACCACTATGCCCAGGAAATTTAGTGGAAACCGACGGCCACCGGTGTATTGTTGCAGCGATGAAATCGCAATCCTCCGGAGGGAATGTTTCGCCACGCGAAGATCCTGGCAACGCGCAAGGAAGAAGTCCAATCCTGAAAGCCTCGAAGTGAAGTATAAAGCCGCCAAGCGTAAACTTACTAAGGCCATAAAGCTTCGCAAACGAGCCTGTTGAAACGAGCTTTTGGAGGAAGTGGATAAGGATCCTTGGGGCAGACCGTACAAGGTGGTTATGGCGCGAGTCAACCGATGCCATCACCGACCTGCCCTGGGCTCCTGGGGAGGATTGTGTATGTCTTATTTCCCCAACAATCGAATATTACTGGGACGTATGTGAAGAATGGCATCAACGACGAAATTCCACCGATTACAGCTGATGAACTATTGCAGGCCTGTAGTAGAGTGGGCAACAACAAGGCCCCTGGTCTCGATGGTGTGCCCAACATAGCACTGAAGGCCGCCATTAATGCAGTGCCTGGAATTTTTCTCGACATGTACAATGCTGGCTTTCAGGAAGGTATCTTCCCCAGCAGATGGAAGCAACAGAGACTCGTACTGCTTCCTAAGGGAAAAAAACCTCCGGACGAACCGTCCTCATATCGTCCACTCTGTACGCTGGATACTGCGGGCTCAAGGTCCCATTTGTCAGGATACAAAAAGGGCTAGGTCCTGGAGCGCATTATACATCAGAGAATTGAGGCAGTGGTGGAACCCCTATTGGCCGAAGCCCAATACGGCTGCAGACGACGACGATCTACGTTGGATGCTATAGATCTGGTGGTCCAAACAGCCAAGAAAGCAATCGATGGCAGGCGATGGAAAGGAGGTACGAAACATTATTGTTTGGCCTTCAACTCGGTAGGGTGGGATTCCATCCTGGCGGCATTGTCGAAGCTGCAAGTACCGGGATATTTGCAAAAGATGGTAGGCAATTCTTTACCGACAGAGTACTCATATATGACACAGAGGTAGGTCCCAAAACATATAAGGTGACTGGGGGTGTACCTCAAGGCTCAGTCTTGGGGCCCCTTCTGTAGAATATCGTATATGACGAACTGGGGATGATGTGGCCATTATCATCGTGAAACAACAACTTTCCATGTACCAGCCCATTTTCGAGAATGTTTTTAACCAGATACGACAATGGATGGACTCGATTGGTTTACAACTTGCGGAGCATAAGACTGAAGCACTACTCATCACGAGCCGAAAGAAATTGGAGACAATTACGCTGCAAGTCGGTGAGCACGAAATAACTTCCCAGCCCTACATACGGTACCTGGGAATTATGATTGATGCCCGACTTAGTTTTAGATAGCAAGCCCAACATGCAAGCAGTAAGGCAGGTGCGGTGAAGACTGCCCTTACCAGACTTATGCCAAACATTGGAGGGCCACAACAAAAGAGAAGGCTCTTGTTATCGTCAGTTGTTACGTCTGTATCAACATATGGTATCCCTATCTGGACTGACGCATTACGAAGTCAAACAGCACGACGGCAAATTGTTCCAGTCTACAGGTTGTGTGCCCTTAGAGTGGCTAGCGCATACCGTGCAGTGTCTAACGATGCTGTGTGTGTTATTGCTGGGATGCTACCTATCGAAGTTTCAGCGGAGGAGCGTAGGTTCCTCTACACCCGCAGAAAATCCACTAAGCTGAGCTCGGTGGAACTGAGGAGAGAAGAACGAAACCTCAGCATTAAGCGATGGCAGGTTCAGTGGGATGCCTCGAGCAAAGGTCGGTGGACTCATCGGCTTATACCGAAGGTGGATGTTTGGCTTGACCGATCGCATGGACAAGTCAATTATTATCTAACCCAGATGCTCTCAGGCCACGGATGCTTTCGGGAATATCTTCACAAGTTTAAGCATGAAGATTGCCCGGATTGCCCAACGTGTCAGAGAATACATGAAAATGCGGAACATGTCTTTTTTGCACGTCCGCGTTTCGACTTTCAACGATGTGTATGGGAAACTACTGCAGATTCTCTACTGAAGAAGCCACGGCTATCGTCCCCTGCACAACGAATTGCTCAGCAGATGTTCCGTCGTGGTGTGGAGACAAATCGAACTGTATTGTATGTGACAAGACGTCACAAGAGGAGTATGTGTCCTTTGCACATAATATTTTTATTTGTTAATTTTGTAAGTTTGTTTAATAAAGGAAAAGTATGAAAAAGAGGAAGGAAAAAGAAAGAAGGAAGCGTGAGGAAGGCGGTTGGCTTCCTTCTTTCTCTTTTCTTTCTTAAAAAAAAACACACTAAAAAAACAATGCACACATTCACACTTGAGTCGGGTATTTGTTTTAAGTCGGTGTCGTGCGGACGCATGTCTACCGCTCTCTACAGAATATAAATTCCAAACGTACCGCGCTTACAGTACAGTGAATTTATAAATCTTGTCAAAGTTCTGGCACTAAAGTGTCAAACTTCAAAAATCTCAAACTTTCTCTGGCTCCCAAAAGGAAAGCCAAAATGACTCCTCCTGTGGAAGACCCAAAAAAACCGTTATGAAACCGTTAACTAGTGCGAGCTGTGAACCCGCTCGCCTCAACAAACCTTCGAACACTCCTGTCGGGCCACAACAGGCTCAAAAACAAACTTCAGCGCCTCCAATAGTTATTGAAAATGACAAATTGGAGACCAAAAAATTAATCAACTTCCTGCAAGTCAACGCTTCGGACAAAAATTTCAGGATGAAATTCAATGGTAGTACCACCATCGTCCATCTACAATCGACGGAGGATTATAATAAAATTGCAAGCATCCTGAAAAGGCACAATTTCGATTTTTACACCTTCGGTCTAAAAAGTGAGCGTCCGAAGAAATTTATCATAAAAGGTCTTCCCGCCAGTTTTACTGAGCACGAGATTGAAGCGGAAATATCCAAACACGGCATAAAGGTATTATCAGTCCGGCAGTTTGTGAAAACAAACAAGGACGGAGACAGCAAAGAGAGTAGGCCACTACCGGTGTTTGCAATTACGGTTGGGCCTGACGTAACCTTGAGCAGCCTCGCTGCTATTAAAACCATTTTCTATCATACATTTAAGATAGAAAAATACATCAAAACCCAACAACCAACGCAGTGCTACCGGTGCCAAAAATTTGGACACGCCAGTCAGCACTGTAATTTAAATCCCAGATCTGTGAAATGCGCAGGCAATCATGACATCAAAACCTGCACCAGTAACTCCCTGAAGTGCGCAAATTGTGGTTTAGCTCACACAGCGAGCTATCGTGAGTGCGCCTCACGAACCAAATTTGTGGAGACTCATGAAAAAAGAGTCCAACCACCAGCACCAAAAAGAGCAGAGCGGGAACTGCCCGCTACCCCACTCTCGGCTACGATGCAAAACCTGGAAAGCAACATCCATTTTCTCCAGTCTCCTCCAGTCCTCGAGCCTACGCCAATCTCTACTGCCACGAAGATGTCCAGGCCATCCTACGCTTCTTGTTTTCCAACGATGGAAACCTTAAGAACGAATGTTGACGCACCCACCGCTGAACCAAGGACCATTCCGATGGAGACTGACGATCCGGAATTACATTTAAGTACAACTAAAAACTTTATTAATACAGTGAAACAAGTCCTTGATGACCTAAAATCCCTTAGAATTCTCGAAAACCTTTCAGAGATTAAGAACATGATCTCTAAAATCCAAAGAGCTGACACCCCCCTTGATAAAATCACAATCATCGCATCCTATGCATACCTGTTGGAATCCACCGCTGAACCACCCACGATCCTCCAACAAACATAATAAATATCTTAGCCATTAACATTTTTGCGCTCAAACTCAGTCTTATACCGGTACCCGCAAAACACTTTGATCGAATAATTCAAATACGTCTCATAAAATCTATCGATGAGTTACACTTAATACCTACAAACCAATTCGGTTTCCGTTCAGAACACTCGACCCGCCACGAATTGGTCAGAATAAAAAATGACAGAAAATCCGCGAAAGATCGGATAGAAGATACCGTTCTTCTCCTGGACAGCGAGAAGGCCTTCAACTCTGTATGGCCCATAGGCCTTATGTATAAATTCGACAGCTCAAATGTACCTAAATATTTATGTAAAATTCTACGATCATATCTTTCAAATAGATATATTCAAGTTAGAGTCAAATCACTACTTTCCGTTAAAACTCAAATTGTCGCGGGAGTCCCGCAAGGGGATATCCTCTCCCGTGTACTATTCAACCTATACATCGCTTCGGTTTTTAACAGAATACCTAGAAATATATTCATTGCAGGCTATGCTGATCACATTGCTCTGTACTTACCTAGCAAATCGATCAATAAAGCTGTTAGAAGAATAGAAAATTCTGCTTCTCTTACAATCAGCGATTTAAATAAATGGAAAACTCAAGTGAATGCTACTAAATCAGTAGCAATCTTATTTACTAGCTCCAAGGCCAAACCGACTTTAACTTTGCGTAGCAATAAGATTACCTCAACCGTTTCTGTGAAATATTTAGGTTTACACCTTGATTCCAACCTCCTGTGGAAAAAACTGATATCTGATATCAAGGTCAAGACTAAAATTATTCTAGTACGATTGTATGATTTGCTGATATCTCCAACGCTCAGTCAATCTCTGAAACTTACTTTATACAAAGGGTTAATCAGACCTATCTCTTATGGTTGTCCTGCCTGGCACGATGCAGCACAAACCCACTTAAATCATCCTCAATTTGTCCAAAATAAATTTTTATGGATAATAAAATGATCAGCATGCACAATGCGCTGGGCATGGCAACCATAGGTAAATGTATCGATAGAATAAATTCGACATTTAAATTTAAACTACAATCCGATCCTAATCCCCAGCTCCAAAACATCAACATTGACAAGAAAGCAAATTGGTCTCACTGACCACCTGTTTTGTCCCACCTTTCTATATATCCCTTTCTCCCCCGCCCCTCATGCGCCCATTACTTATAAGGTTTTTTAGAAGTCATTTTTCCTTATATCGAGTCATCATGTAAAAATTCACAAACATTATAAAAATGAAAAATTAGGTTAAACTTTAATCATATTAGATATAAAGCCAATGGCTGGTGATCTCAAGGGTAGCAATTAAGATATTAATACTGTATATAGCATGTATATATGACAAATGTTAATAAACAATTTTCAAGTCAAGTCAAGACACTTGAGTCGGAGCCTTGGCGTAGTGGTAGAGTATCTGCCTACTACTCCAAAGGTCCTAGGTTCGCGCCCGGCCGTCGGAGAATATTTTTGAAAAATATTTTCTCATGGATTCCGACCGATACAGGAACTTTCCGTGTGTGCTATCGTCGGTACCCATAAAATGAGACCGCCCGGCCGAGCGGGAACCTAACCCGCTGCGGGGGGGGGGGGGGGGCGAGGCTGGGTTCCATCATAGGCGCCGGCCATCGTAGCACAGGGGTTTCTGGAGGTTTACTCTGTGTTTAGAAATACGATGGCTTAAAATGGCGAAAGTCGGCCTCAGCCGCATGGGTGGGTGTCCTGTAGCCCCCTGAAGGAATGCTTAACGGCCGCTACCCGGAGCCTACAAATGAGAGGGACGGAGAAAAACAAGCAGACGGTCATCGAATGCCCACATTCGAATGCATAACGGTGATTTTTATTTCGTTTAACGTTGCCTTTTTTTTCCACCAATTTCATTGGTGGTATGCTTCCGGATGGTACTGGCTTTATCATAGCCGATTTATGGGAAACATTTCATATCTCTGTTTATTATGACACACTGAATATCACTGATTGGAACAAATCATGCATTGCATTCTTATTGACCCAGTGTCTGGAACCGCCATTAGAAACTTGTTCATGAGGAAGAAGAATCAGGGGACGGTTTATTGTAAAACTATATGCAACACGTTGGATGCTCATTGATTTATATTGAATAAATATAATGCCTTCCCGATATAGGGACATATACAACTCATTTGAAACAGGTTCCTCATTACAATTGAAGTCCTATTTCTTCTTTTTCCATTCAGTCCTCAACTTCACAATATTGAGCGTTGATCTTTGTTAAACATAGGTTATTTCATACAGGTAAGCTGAAATGCAGTAACTACGTATTTACCATAAGTGTCATCATTTCATATTTCCATATTCATTTTCTCCCAAATTTATGCTTCGATCGAGTTGAAATTTGGTACAGTGTAAGAGGGGCTTAATACCAATTATTGGAGAAAATTCGAGATTTTATAGCATAATTTTACCCGTGAAAGTGTTCAAATTAGTAAATCGAGGTGCCAAAAATGACGCGGTTGTATTTTTACGTTTCAGACCATTATTATAGACCATTCCCACGTGGAATTAGAAAACGTTAAAATTGACCTAGGATAAAGTTATTATTCGGAAGCAGAAAATTGAACAATCCAAACCACTTGCACATATAGGTACCAAATGGTACATTTGTGTAAAATTTCAAGACTCTATGACCAGAACTGTACAAGATGTGCGAACAAAAATTTTGCATATTGACCAGGAAAATTGGAATAACTCGAATCTTTTTGAGCCCGGCGTCATATTTCTCAATTGCATTCCATAGATACCATTGAGGCAAATGTTTTGAAAAAAAAATCAAAATCCGTTCATCAGTTTTTGAGATATTGAATAAAATGAATTTCTAGTAAAAATTGAATATCTCAGGAACTAATGAAAATTTTCAAAAATCCAAACCACTTGCACATATAGATACCAAATGGAACATTTGTGTAAAATTTCAAGTCTCTACGACAACAACTGTAGGAGGATATGCGCGAACAAAAATTTTAAGTGAAGACCATAAAAGTTGAAATAACTCGAAAACTTTCTACGGACGCATATCTATTTTTTGGCTCCCTCTTATAGATGGCGTGATGAGGAAGATGAAAAAAAAAGGAATGAATCGGTTCCATATTGAAGGAGATATGGAGCAAAAACAAAAAAAAATTAATCAAGTTTTCTCAAAAACTTATGCTTCGATCGAGCTGAAATTTGGTATGGTGTAAGAGGGACTCAATGCCAATTATTGGACAGAATTTGAGATTTCATAAATGAATTTTACCCGTGTAAAGGTTCAAATTAGTGAATCGACGTGCCAAAAATGACATGTTCACAGACAGACGGCGGCTTCAAATTTTGTTTTTTTACATTTCCGACTATTGTAGATCATTTCCACATAGAATTAGAAAATGTGAAAATCGACCCTCGACAAAGCTTCCATTCGGAAGCAAAAAAAGAAAAAAACAAAAACACACACACACTCCGACATTTCATTGAAAACTTTTCAGGATGATGCCAAACGTCAAGAAAAGTGCAAATTTCCCTATCGGGAAATTAAAAAAAGAAAAGGGCCTATTTGGACAAATTAATGCCCCGTGTAGTATTCATTATAAAGAACTCTATACCCATCTTGAACTTCCCGATTTGGGGAAAGTTATTGGAATCACACCGAAAATCAAAAGTGAAATTTCCAAGAAATTGTCACTTTTCTCGATGTTTGACGATATGCCGACAAATTTTCTGAAACATGTTCGTGTGTGTGCCCGTCTGTAGACATAGAAACTTTGTCAAACGTTTTCTGAAGAACCAATGGACCAATTTGGGTTTTTTTTTATCGATGCGTCTCCGTGGCGTCCAGGCCGGAAAATGACTGCCAAAGTGAAATAACAATTATTTCTATGGTTATTATTAACAATTTAAATTGTTTATAACGCTGTATCTCACGAAATATTATCGATACCCAAAAATGCGTCCAGTAGATGTTATCCCTTATAAAAAAATACGTATTGAAGTGAAACTTCTTATGGGAGGGTTTTGAAATCTCGATCGGCAACCTTTTTGGTGACGCTCGCTCTAACGTAGTAAGTAAGAGTGAGAGGCCTCCGGGAATCGAGCGAGAGTGAGACGGACTACCTTACGTCTCGTCTATCGGGCGAGAGTGAGACGGAATGAGAGTGAGAGGCCTTCGTGTATCGTGCGAGAATGAGACGGAATGCTTTCTGTCTTTCATGTCATTCTCTGCGTTCAGGCGGCGTCGCGATCGCGGAAAACAACTGTTGGTTTCTAACACAGTGATCATAAGCAACGTATTTTGTTTTTGTGCGTGTCTTCATTACTTAAATCGAGAGTTTTGTGCAAATATGCCGAAGTCGGGTGCAGAAAGGACAAAAACGTGGCGGGAGAAGAAACGGGCGAGTGAAGGAATTGATCAGAATAGAAAACGGAAAAAAAGTAGAACTGAAATTGAACGAGATAGCACGAAACGGAGGCAACAACGTGCTAACCTCTTACGTGACAGTGTGGACGATAGTGTAAATAATCCAGAGAATGAACTATTAGCAACGACTTCGACTCATCCTCCTCCTGATTGTGATGTACATAGTGGTGATCGATTACAATATTCAGACTTTAATGAGTTTAAAACTGCACATAAGAACTTTCACCGTGATTTTATGAATAATCCATTCGGTTTTACGTGTTGTGTATGTGATAGATTATGGTTTAAAAATGACTTGAAGACTCTATCCGTTGAAAATGAAATTCGTATTCAACAAAAATTTCCAGAATTCAGAAGTAATAATGAGCTGGCATGCAGCAGCTGTCGCCAGGCTTTGAGGAGAGACAAAATTCCAACATTGTCGAAATTGAATGGCTTTGTATATCCCCCGATCCCTGCACATCTTCCGAAGTTAGATTTAGTGTCCGAGAGACTCATTTCTCCTAGAATTCCATTTATGCAAATTCGCAGATTGCGTCATGTGCATGGACAATTTGGAATTTTGGGGCAGGTGATCAATGTTCCAGTGGATGTCAATACAATGGTCAATCACTTGCCCAGGAACATTGACGACGATCACTGTGTTTACGTTCATATCAAGAGAGAAAAAATTCATCGATCAAGCTACTTGACAGGTTTAATAAACAAGAGAAATATTAAAATATGGCTAAGATGCTTAGTACCGAGTCCATTGTATCAACTGTACGACATCAAAGTTGATGAATCTTTCTTTAATGAGGATTGTGTCGTTCATCAGATACCTATAGATGAACTGACTGAAAACATCCCCATGGAGGAGAGCCTGTTCGCTCAGCAACACACATTACTCTGGAATGACGATAAATATTTGAGGATTGCTCCTGGAGAAATGAATGTCCCTCACAGTCTATTATTTGATGAGCATGCAGAAGAGTTATCTTTCCCTACTATCTATCTCGGACAATTCCGGCGCTTTAGTGAAGATCTCAATGTGACTCCATTCATGATGGCTACCAGTGAGCTAAGGAGATCTGATCGACGTGGGGTTACACCTCATCATTTACTCTATATGGCAATGAAAATTATGAGGTTTAGAGCCCGTGACAGTCTATCCATTGCTTTTAAACACGTAGGTAAAGACACAAAAATTACACGTGAACAAATTCAATCAGAGGAGTATATAAATTATTGTATAGAAAGCAACTTAGCTTTTCTACGTTGTATCCCTAACTCGACTTGGTATTGGGCTGAAAGAAAGAGAGACTTATTCGCAATGATCAGACAACTCGGAAAACCCACGTTATTCCTAACTATGAGTGCTAATGAAGTTGGTTGGCCCTCATTATTACAATTATTATATAAATTGAAGAATAATGGAGCAGAAATTACAGAACAAGATGTTCAGGAACTCCATTATATTGAAAAGAGCACACTCATCAATGAAGATGCTGTAACATGTGCCATCTATTTTAATAAGCTCACCAATGTTATAATGAACATACTTCAGTCCAAAAAGTCTTCTCCCTTCGGGAAATATCGTATTGTCCATTATTTTAAAAGAATTGAATTCCAGCATCGTGGGAGCCCCCATGCACACATTCTGCTATGGCTTGAGAATGCTCCAGCGGATCCACTAGGTACTGACCGACTAAAAGCTATTGAACATTGATATCAGTGGCCACTTCGTAATCGTCGGGGAACATCAAACTACAGACACATAAGCACACGTTCACATGTTACAAGAAAATAGCTGCGAACGCTCATCAAAAATGCAAATTTGAAGCTCCATTCATGCCATGCAGATACACAACTATACTGACCCCAATGCAGAAAGAAGAACCAGGATTCCACACGTATAAACAACATTACAACACGATAAGAACAAACTTAGAGAACAATGACTATGCTGATATTGATAGCTTCTATCAGGGAAATGGAATACTATCAGATGATTACTACATGAATGTGCTTCGAGCTGGCATCAATCGTCCCAGAGTATTTCTTAAACGTCAACCCATGGAAAAGTGGCATAATCCATTCAACCCATTCATTTTCAATATTTTGAAATCAAACATGGATGTGCAATTTATCACCGAAGAATACTCATGTGCTGCATACGTAGTGGAATACGTCAATAAAACGAACCGTGGAATTAGCAATCTCCAACGTAACATCACTGAAATAATGGATGAACGTCCAGAGTTCGATATTGTCGAAATTACTAGGAAAATGAGCGTTGACATGCTAAATACCGTCGAAATTACCAGTCAGGAAGCTGCATGGTACCTTCTGCGTGAACCGATGTCAAAGTCTTCTTCAGTTGTTACCTATATTTCAACAATATGGCCGATCGAAAGACAAAGAATTCGAAAAACTCAGAAAGAACTCAACGAAATGGATGCTGATGATGAAGCAACAAACATATGGAAAGAAAATTGGTTTGACAAGTACGAAAAGAGACCTGAAGAGCTAGAAGATGTCAATTTGGCCCAGTTTGTTGCTCATTACACACTGAATAATCAGGGGAATTGGACACGAAGGAAAGAACCTCGGATTATTCGGTACAGAAACTACGACATGGCTGATGATTTCAATGAATATAAACGGGAAATGGTGACTTTGTATATTCCATTCCGAGACGAAGAAAATGAAATTCTTGCAGAAACTAAATTCATACAGATTTACGACGACAACGAAATATTGATTTTGGAGCGACATAAAGAATTCTCATCGAATTTAGATATCCAGAAAACCATCGAGATATGCCGAGAGTTGTGTCGTGAAGAGGAATGGATATCATTTTCATAGGTGATTTGCGTCAGTTACCTCCAGTCCGTGCTACACCCATCTATCAAGCAACAAAACGACGCATAGCAGCACCAACACTTTGGCGTGACTTGAAGTTCTATGAATTGGATAAAGTTATGAGACAAGCGAATGCTGATTTCTCCTCTTTATTAACTAAAATTGGAAATGGCGAAGAATTGGATCAAGAACAGATACACCTAATCGAATCTCGTTTTTATACAAGAGAGGAAGCACATCGTCTTTGTCCACATGGAATTCGGCTATATTTGACAAATAATTCTGCAGAGAATAAAACAGTCTCAATAGCTACTGATGTACTCACCGGCTGCCATAATGCTGAGCACCAATCATTTGTACGACAAAAATTGCATAAAAAAACGGTAATAGACACTGGAGGTCTGCCCTACGAGATAATACTGGTGTTAGATAAATGGTATATAATAACAACCAATCTGGATGTCTCGGATGGTTTAGCAAACGGCGCAGTTGGTAAACTAGTTCATATCGAAACTGATGAGGCAGGGGCAGTAACTCGTGTGTGGCTGGAATTTCCAGATTCACCAAAGACGGGGCAGAAGATCCGGAGAAAAGCTGCTGCGTTCATCCAAGCAAACTACATCAGCCACACGGCAGTTCCCATTGCACGAAGAACTTCTACGATATATATGAACAATAATAAAACGATTTTCGTCAAAAGAAATCATGAGCCATTGGTATCAGCGTGTGCTATTACTATCCACAAGTCTCAAGGTGGTACGTTTAATCAAATCGTCTATGAATACGAAAAGACACATTCACAACAACTCCTTTACGTAGCCTTGTCCCGTGTCACAAGTATACAGGGATTGTACATCGTTGCGAAGGATGGAAAGAACAAATTTTATCATGGACGGAAAAAAGCTCAATCAATGGACAAGCTACAATCAGAATTTAGAAGATTATCAACAAATCCATTGATAACTTTGACTGACATTCTCCGAGAGTTCATCAGCAGACCAGGCTTATCAATAACAACCCTCAATTGCCAAAGCTTAGGAGCTCATAGCGGAGATTTCAATGATCCGGTGATTCTACGGTCTAATATATTGATACTTTCAGAGACGTGGAAGGAAAACGATCAAGAAATTGATGTTCCCAATTTTAATTGTGTCGTACAGTTCAAAAGACATAATGTGAGAGCAGGGGGTGTTGCAATACTTTGCAATACTGCTCATGGAACGAACATCATGACACCCAATATGGATCTGAACTTGAAACAACTAGAATCGCTTTCAATTGGGTTGTCATCTGTTGGAGAAATGTGTGCAGCTGAATGTCGCACAGAAAGCGGACAGCGGATTATGCTTATAGCACTCTATATTTCACCAAATCAGAAGATGGCGAAAATAATAGAGTTTATTCACCTTCACTTGCTGCCGTATACTCCAGTGGGGGCTGCAAAAGTTGGAGTAGAGCTGGACAAAATACCTATGATTCTAGATGGAGATTTTAATGTTAATTTTGCTTCAGAGGATTCCAAGCCATTAATTCAGTTCTTGCAACAGAAATTGTCATTGGAAATGAACAATTCACCAATTGAATCGACTACACGCCATGGTACCACGATCGATGCCGTTTTCTCACGTTACATCGAAAATTTGGAGTCAAGAGTCTTCATTACCTATTTTAGTTACCACAAACCTATCATTTCGTTCATGAAGAGTCTACCAGAGAATGAAGGTGAAGCTGATTTCGATTTAATTCATCATATTCATACTAATATTATTGTATCTTGAAAAAAGTATAATTATTATGATGAATAAATTAATATTTATTATCAAGAAGTGTTTGACACGTGATTAAAATGATTCCTCTCCCTCTAAACATAGAAAATTAAATAATCCTTGCCGATCCAATCATTCAGCTTCACTTCTATGGCGTGTCTTCATGATACACCATTTCTTTTTGTGTCCTTTAATTTTTTTCGTATATTTAACCGTTTCGGCGTTAGAGCGTTATAAACACTTGGAATCATTTAGAACGATAAAAGTGAGAGATTGGACAGCTAGTATCTAATCAATGTTGATTAGATACTAGCTTACTCCTTACATAAAAAAAGGTGTCTAATGTGAGACTTTTTTCATACATCCGACGGTGCAGAAGATAAAGTGTTGAATCTAACAAACTAACCGTTTACGAGATAAAGTATTAATATGACGAAAACACACACACACATAGACAGACCGACATCAGGCAGTTATAATTTTGGCTCGTAGAGGGCCAAACCCACATCCCATTTTTTTCTTTTCGATTCGGAATTGATCTTTTAAGTATATCTAAATCCTGCCCGTGAGATTCTGAACAAATGCCTATTTGTATATGTGTCTGTGTGTGTAGCCAGATGTTTGGCGAACCATTTCTCTTGAACGAAGGGCACGATCAAGGTCATTGTCATCACAACCAAAGTGGCTCCATATCCCAGGTGCGAATTGACGATCGGGCCAAGCTTGATCCAAGCTTAGACCAAGGTTTACGGCGCTTGGAACAATCTTGGCACCCAAGCTTGGGCCAACCTTGGTGCAGAATAGGTTTGTAACACATGGGCCAAGCCTGGATTCCCAGCCTCATTCCAAGCTTCGAAAATAAGCACGGCCCAAGCACGGCAACTAAGCTCCGCCCAAACTCGGAAATTAAGCTCCGCCCAAACTCAGAACGAAAGCTCGACCGAAACTCTGAGACAAAGCTCCGCTCGAGTTTGGGAAGCAAACTCGGCCCAAGTTTCTCGCCAATATTCCCCAATATCGGTTCCTGTACATTTTTTGGACATCAAATTCATCCCAGCTAGATTTGGGTCCCATCTGCCGATGTAAAATTTTTTCCAACTCCCAATATTCTCCTGGAGAAGGAAATTTGCATTTTAGTGTATACCGTTCACCTTTAGATTTGCTAATCCACGCAGAATTCACGATTCCAACCCCTTAGGGTAATCATTATCCTTAGGTAAACTAAGCTTGGAGCATGCTTGGCACAGGCTTGAATTCCAAGCTTGGAATTACCTGGTATCCCCAAGTTTGGATTCATCTAGGCGTAGCGATGGGATCGAGCTTGTTCCGAGCTAGGCATGCCAAGGCTAGGCAATCCTAGCTTCTACCAAGCTTGGCCCCATTGTCAAGGCCTGGCACTTCCCGCCTGGGATGCAACTTAGAGAAGACTACATTTTTGATAAAATTCATGCGATATTTATGTTGTTATAAACCATCTCAATTGTTCATAACACTCTATCACGAAAACCGTCGGAGATAGGAGAATGAGTATAAAAATGAAAGTCGTTCCCCACGTCAAAATACACATTTTTTATTTAATGACTCTTGGCCACAGTCACATAATTAAGGAGGTATGGTCATCGGAATAATAACTAGTGGTGTGCAAATGTGTGTGCCCCATACGGGGCGCAAATAAAACTTCCCGATTTAGTATTTCAGCACAGCATAAGAACGCAACCATGGTGATGAGCAAGCCCAACAGTGATATCAATAATTGAACTTGCGACGAACAATTACTGCACACGATCGATTTAGTTTGATTTTTAAGCCCCATCAAAATATTCAACTGGAATTCGTCCGCATAGTTACCTTCTCTACCTCTGTACTTTCCCGCAATTGTCGACATATCCATTCGCTAACTATATTCTCGTTCAACTCGCGATATGTTCTAACCCATATTGAAACTGTCATACTGAATGTGCTCTGTTGTATAAGAAATAACCCTGGTGATATGCATTGTTCCCGTTTTTTAAATGGCTCAGACGACCATACCTCCTTAATTATGCAAATTATGGAAAACAGTAATTGCACATAAAAGGTGTATTTTCATATAAGGAATAATTCTCTTTTGAGAAGTTTCCCGATAGCTTTAATATTTTCCCAGTTGGAACAGTATAAACAATAACAATTATTAATAACATTGCATATACTGCACGAATCCCATCCAAAGTGTAATCCGCTCGATTTTGCACGGAAACGCTTCGATTGGGACCGTCATAACAGCGCTGAGTTCATTCGTTCACTCATTACATACATAATTGTTGAGACGGTCATATCTCCTCAATTATGCAAATTATCGAAAACAGTCATTCTAGCTAAGGACTATATGCTAAGCTATATTTTTATAGGGGGAACAACTCTTCTTATATAAATTTTACGCTAACCCGAAGTATTTCCACGTACAATAGGGGGTTAAATCCTTCTAATAAAATGGGAGCAGTATATACATTGTTATTAACAATTGTATTGTTCACAACGCAAAAACCGTGAGAGATACAGCGGAAAGTATGAAATGGAACTTGTTCGGTGAGTGGAAGCATATATGTTAACATTGGGATCATATGGAGATGCAAACTTAAATTTTTAACTTGGAGATTTAAGGAAGTTATTGTAATTACCCCGATCATGAAGCGTCTCAGAAATCGAAAATTTTCTCAACGTTTTACATCATTCTGACAAATTTTAGATAAGGGTTCTGGGTGCGTGTGTGTGTTCGTATGTGAGTGATTCGTTATGAGAAACGGTGCCCGGTAAACGGCTCAATTGATTTGTTTCTCCTTTGACACAAAATTACCTCTGACTGATGTCCGGAAAGGAGTGTCAATGTTGAAAAAGAATTCCTTCAATTGTTATTAACAATTTTAATTGTTTATAGCGCTGTATCTCGAGAACTGTGATAGATACAAGAAAAAGTACTAAACAAAAGTTGTTCCCCTCGTGAAACTACATATATCATGTTTCATTACTTTTTTTGCTAGACATCATATTTTACGTGATATCGATAAAAAATCGTAATAATCGATCAATCGTCGATTTATATCAATCCATATACAACTTGACTTCATACGTGTATCGTCACACATACACATTATCAGGAAGTTATAGATGCGACTCGTTGAGGGTCACACTCACGTCCCATTTATTATTTTCATTATATTTCATATTCCTTTATTTGCCTAATTGTGCCACTTGAGTCTAGACGGAAAACCCCCATAGGGATTTTCTGTTTCATAGAGTTATGTACCCTCCGGTGCAAAAATATTTTCTACTCAAAAAGTGTGAAAAAAATCATTGTTTTGTTTTCCAGTATCCGCTGTGAATATGAAGGTTACAACATTTGGCTGGACAACAAAATGATCGGAATATTCCAACACCGGCTGGAGCCTACAATAGTTGACACTCTTCATATAAGTGGTGACGTTGTCCTTTACGAAATCGTCATGAACAGTGACGAATAACAGTTCCCATTTGCCCATTCAGAGAAATGGAAAAAAAATCCAAAGAATGTTGCAACAGATACATTTCCCGAGTTAATTAGCTTCCTCTCAAGTCAAGTTCATGCCCAAGTACTTCTATCTCCAGTTGCGCCTGGAGTTTTTTTCAATGTATATTTTTTTATTTACTCTGAACGCTCGGGGAATGCTAGTCCGGTTGCCTCATTCTATATTCCCTCGATGAATTGGCTTGAAACCCTCGATTAAAAGTATTCAAAAAATAATGTCATTAATTTTGTAAAGATATCCTTTATGATCAATTATATACATTGCTCCTAACAGTAACTCAATGTTTTCAATTTCGTGTCATATAACATTGATACATGTCTTATAGAATTTTCAATCTTTATAACCAGATGAAAGGCGATCAGACTATTCTGAAAAGGAGAAGTAATCCTATTTATAACAAGTGCTACGACATTTTTGTTAACTGTTGGACTTGATGGGTTTTTGTAAAGAATAAATAGACACCTTTTTATGACGGTAAGCCCTGTTTTAATCTAAAGTACGTATTTAGTCGAAACGGTACAAGGTAAGTATGTAGCACGTATATGTAACTCAGGTGGGTGGCTATGCACGACTGACTGGCAGGGCGTCTACGCCATGGTAACTTCGTCTGGCGGCGCGCCACTGCGGTGGCAGCATCTGACGGGCGGACCGGTAGGGAATCTCCGTTCCAACACTAACCCATTAGCAAAATCCTTCCGACTTCGGAACCGGCTTTCATCTTCCAGGTTCCGACAGAATCCGTTGCTTTTCAGGGCTATAATTCGCGGACGAATAATGCAATCGTCACTGTTAGCGAACTCGGTGAAGATGGTATTGAGACGAATCTTTTTAACCCTAATGAAGACAGTTCCAATCAGTAGCTTTTGAGTAATTGTCAAACGAATCGGGATTTTTTAGAAATCAATATCTTCAAAAATATCCTACCGATCGAAATTTAATTAATTCCAAATGATATGGCTTCCTGAACTCTATATTCCCTGTAAAAATCACGGAATTCGATGGGAGACTTGAGGAGAAAATTACCAAAGGTTAACAAAAATCGCATGTTCTGCTTAAAGTTGATGTTTGAAGGGCTATAACTCGAGAACGAATGATGCAATCGTCACCATTACCGAACTCGGTGAAGATGGCATTGAGACGAATCTTTTAAGCACCTATTGAATGAAATCGGACAATTAGTTTTTGAGTAATCGTCGAAAAACAGAATTTCGAAAAACCGCAATATCTTTCAAATGAGACGACCGATCAGAGTTTAATTGTCACCAAATGATAGCGCACATGAAACTCTACATACCTTAACCAATGAATACAGTTCCAATTAGTACTTTTTTGAGTAATTGTCAAACAAATCGGGATTTTTTAAAAATCAATATCTTCAAAAGTATAACACGGATCGAAATTTAATTAACGCCAAATGATATGGCTTTCTGAACTCTATATTCCCTGAAAAAATCACAAAATTCGATGGGAGAGTTGAGGAGAAAATTACCAAAGGGTAACAAAAATCACAAATTCTGCTTAAAGTTGATTTTTGAAGGGTTATAACTCGAAAACGAATGATGCAATCATCACCATTACCGAACTCGGTCAAGATGGCATTGAGACGAATCTGTTCAGTGCCTATTGAATGAATTCGGACATTTATTTTTTGAGTAATCTTTGAAAAACAGACAACCGATCAAAGTTTAATTGTCGCCAAATGATAGCTCTCATGAAACTCTACATACCCGGATAAAGTCATGAAATTCGATGTGGCGGTTATTCAGGAAATAATTAAAATGACTAGTCACATACACCCACACTTACATCCATACATACATACGGACAAGGCCTAAAAACTGTGGTTTCTAAATAGCCAACGTGGCTTTCAAGGTTCAAATTACCATTGTTTTGAAGGAATCGTAGTTCCTACGTCTGGAAAAGAGCGAAAAATTCAATTGAATTGATTCCAATGCTTCGATTTGGGGGCCTAAACACCGAAAAATGGACAATAAAAATCGAGCGATTACAAAGCTTACTTTCGGAAGCAAATAGAGTGAGACGTCGTGGGACGCCTGTTAGATGCGGAACATCAAGGTTATATGATATTGGGAGACTCTAGTACGTGCAGATATGAAGTATTGGGAGTGAGAGCAAAACGAAACTTTCCAATTTTGTTAAAATACTTTAATCAGCTGTCTCATCTAAGGGTAGATTCTATGAACGTTACAATTGGTCGATTTAGTTATAAAATAGGTCATGAATGTTTAGGATGTAATATTTTCGAGATATCGAGAACACACTGCATCTATGGTCGTTCCATACCTCGTCGTTGAGTCATTAGCATCGTTGTTCATAACCAACTGAAATTCGTTCTGGAGCAGAACTTAGGCAAAAGCAGGGATAATTGGTTAGTTAGCGGGATCAATTTGATTTTTTTATCAATATTCATGATTTGGGCGTAAACATTTGAATAGTTTTGTACCTTCCATTTAAAACTCCTATTGGTTTTACCTATAAAATCCCCTATAGGGGAACCATCGATGGTTGTTATTCCTAATACGTCATGCATATCGAAAATCTGGGTTCTCATTCTGAAACTTCCTATTATTTATAAAAATTTGGTTCGGTTAACCCGGGCTTGACAAGAAAAATGGTTCTAATTAATGTAATATACAAATTTGATTCTGCTAATTTTTAAACATTTTACTGCTATTGCGAAATCTAGCAGTGACTCGATTTTTGAGCTGATAGAGGTGAGCTCAAGATTGTTTTTCTTCACCCAAAGTTGACTCTAAAAAATCTGTAATTGATGCAATAAATTAAATGCGATTCTGCTCGATTTTACTGCTAGCTTGTCCTACGTTCTCACCACGTAGGAATACGGACGAGTCAGGCGTACGTGACTAGGGGGACGGGTGCACAACTGAGCGGCCGCAGACTAGAATGGAGGGGAGCGTCAGCTGAAAAGAAACGTCTTTAGTTTTTCCTAGTTTTTCTAGGTGCGTTCTCAATTACCGTAGCATGAGTGCAACAGAGACAAGTCACGCGAAGCTGAGGGCGGAAAATACTCACTGATTACTACTCGAAGCGAATGTGAAGGAAAAAATGAAATGTGCTCATTTTCCTTCTGCATGATGAGGAGGGGGTTGGGACGGAAAGTAAAAGTCAAGTTTACCAAATTTCAAAAATTTGAAATTAAAAGTTGTAATTTTTATTAAAAATAGCTCATTTCAAAAATTACAAATTTGAAACATTTTAAATACCAAAAATTTAAAATGTTATAGTTCAAGTTTTAAATCCTAAATTTCAGATTTCAATTGAATATAAAATGTGAAGAAAACATTTCAAAGTGGTATACATAATGTGTAATATTGATAATTGACTGAATCGTAAATTGCGGTAATCTCGCGCATGTACAAATGCAATCAATTATTTCATTACACATGTACGGGGGTGTTTCGAATATTTGTTATAGAACAAAATTTCTATAACAAATTTTTTCATTTATATCAATTTCATTTACATTGTATTTTATTATGCCCCAGCATGGTGATCAAACCTGATTCAATCTCTGCTTAAGGATGTTCGACCCCTATTCGTAATTTTTTTACAAATTCTTGACGATTTACCTCAAATTTTTGGTTCCATTGGCGGGAAAAATGTACGATTTGTCCCTAGCATTATTATTTATTGACTCTCGAAAATTTATTACCGTAAATATATTTTTTAGTCTTCTCTATAGGTTCGTATGAAAATTCATAAAACCTTATAAGAAACGCTGAAAAATGGGTCTGCGACAGTGAAATCTTAGGAATCGATAGAGAATAAAGCAACAAAAATAACGTACATTTTGTCCTGCCTACCAAACCAAGAATTTGGGATAAATTAGCAAAAAATTGTCAAAAGTGAGAAGAAGGGGTCGAGCATCCTTAAAGTCTGGTTTCGGAGAGAAAAAACGATAACTATACCCAGGCAACAAAACGATCGGATAACCTAGTAACTTATCGAATTTTTTATCCGTGAATTTACTGATAATTTATGTCGACATTTTATCGGAAAACTTAGGAGATACATTGATCATCAATCTGCAAATCAACAGAAAGGTGTTTCGGGAAATTATCTGTAAAATTTAGGAGTAAACTTGCATGGAAGTTTCGCCCTTGATTTTTCCGGTCAGTAAATCAGAGAATAAACTCCAAATTTCCGAAAAACTGATTAGATAGATTTTTCCGAACATTTTCGGATGAGTGTTACCGAACATTGGCGGATAAGATGACCCCCACATCAAAATGTTCTATTTTGTTATGGAATTGAAGTTTTAAGGATAACAACAGGTTCACCAAGGAATAAATGCTAATGGTTGAAGGTGTAGGGGCGAGGGTGTCCGAAAAGAATTTAAATTGAATTTCCTAGCAACCATTCTTTGCTTCATTCCGTGAATATTCGAACACCCTCCCTTAGACACCCTTGACACCCTTGACACCCTTGGACACCCTTGACACCCTTGACACCCTTGACACCCTTGACAGCCTTGGACAGCCTTGGACACCCTTAGACCCCCTTCACACCCTTGGAGACCAGGGAGAAACCTAACTCCCGAAACCAAGGGTGCCAAGGGTGGGCTCCCTATAACAGCCTACATATTAAAGAAGAAACCATGGCCAGTACAATCATTGGAAAAATGATTACGGTGCAGGGGAGGGATACCCCAGTACCGGCGGGCGAGAGTGCCGAAGCAGGCTCGAGCTCGTCGAGATCCGACTACTGCAGCCCTCAAGAGGTGGACCACTTGGCCTCTGATGGGTCTACTACCCCAAGTGAAGAAGTCCTGAAGAAAAGGCAAGCTGAAATGGTTAAGATTGATAACCTTTTAAAAGACTTGTTGGAGTATATCACTCCGAAGGCAAACGTTCACAAGCACATTAAGTTGCAGGTCAATAAGATGAAAAGCAGTTATGACCGTTTCGTGGCACTTGACAAAAAAGTGATCCCACAACCAATGGTGCAGACTGCTGACGCCCAAACTTCACCTCACCTAAGTGGGCAGCCGAAGAGAAAGGATATCTCACCTCTGGAGGAGAGAAAACTTCCACGACAGGTGAAAAGAAGGAAGGAAATGACCTTGGAGAACTCTGAGACTGCAAACTCAACCGAGGCCACGGAAAATGACCGAGTAGTTCGAAACCCTACTATCCAGAACGTTACCTCGGATACGGGCGAAAGTTCCAGTTGGACAAAGGTCCAAAGGCAGGGAAAAGTGGCGAAGACACACCAGAATCAGCCTCGGACGAAGAAGAAAGCAGTAATCCGCCCTGATGCGCTAATTATTCGTCCCACGGGGAAGGATACGTACGCTGAAATATTAGGACGTATAAAGAAAGACCAAGGTGTCTACGCGGCTAGCTCATGCGTGGACAAAATCCGTAAAACAGCCTCCGGAGATGTTCTTTTAATTCTAGCGAGAGGAAAGAAGGACGAAGGTGTTGAGCTGGAGAAGGCACTACTTGGAGCCCTCCAAAACGAAGCTAAGGTGTTCAATAAGGGACCTCAACAGGAACTCGAAATCAAAGACCTTGATGACGTCACCACCAAAGAAGACATACTTGATGCCCTGAGGAAAGCTGATGGCGCAGATAGTGATATCTCATTGAGTGCCATCAAGTCTCTTCGCAAGGCCTACAGAGGAACACAATCTGCTACGGTGGTACTCCCTGACGCTACTGCAAGAAATATACTGAGTAAGGGTAGTAAAATACGAATAAGCCTGGTATATGCTCGCATCGTGACAGTGGTAAGGCCCATCAAATGCTTCAAGTGTTGGCACTACGAGCATCTTGCCGTCAATTGCAAGAGCTCCATTGACCGATCAGACAATGTTACAAATGCGGCGAAAAAGGGCACAGAAGCGCCGATTGTAAAGTGTCTCCAAAATGCGTTCTATGCGTAGAACTGGAGCCCACGAAAGACAATGCCCATGTAACTGGTAGTATCAAATGTCCAGTCTACCAGGGTGCACTCCAGAAGATCCGTACACAGTCATAGTGCGGGTGTTACAGGTGAACCTGGCTCACTGCACCACAGCACACGATCTGCTGACGCAGACGGTTCGAGACCTGAAAATTGATGTTGCCGTCATTTCCGAACCTTACAGGAACCTATATACTCAAAACTGGGTTACTGATACTAGCAATAAAGCCGTCATTTGGTCCTGCGGTGCTCTGCCGCTTGAAGCATATGACGGAGACCAACAGTCTGGATTCGTTGTGGCCAAGGTGAATGGTATCTATCTTTATAGCTGCTATGCACCACCAAGCCTTTGCTATGAAGACTTCACAGCATTCCTAGATAGACTCGTCGTGGATGCAAAACAGCATTCCCCAGTGGCAATTGCGGGAGACTTCAACTCTTGGGCAGTCGACTGGGGCAGCAAGGAGACGAATCAACGAGGACGGGCTTTACTGGAAGCCATGTCGACCCTAGATGTTGTCCTATTGAACGATGGAAACAAACCGACATTTCGCAGAGGACAAGCGAGCTCATGTATAGATCTCACCTTCGTCAGCAGCAGCCTGATGAAAGGAAACTGTGCATGGGAAGTATCCAAGATCTACACTGCCAGTGATCATCAGGCAGTACTCTGGGAGGTGTCGGTTGATTGGAGATCCGCACCCACACCGGAAAGAACAAATGGAGTCGGCTGGAATGTGCGAAAATTTGACATTGCCACCTTCCTTATGGCACTGAAGACTGCCCGATTAAACAGTAAGAATGCCACAGGAAAAGCAGACGAAACCATGCGGAGAGTCACCGACGCCTGCGATGCCACTATGCCCAGGAAATTTAGTGGAAACCGACGGCCACCGGTGTATTGGTGGAGCGGTGAAATCGCGACCCTCCGCAGGGAATGTTTCGCAGCGAGGAGAGCTTGGCAACGCGCCAGGAAGAAGTCCAACCCCGAAAGTCTCGAAGTGGAGTTTAAAGCCGCTAAGCGTAAGCTTACTAAGGCCTTAAAGCTTCGCAAACGAGACTGCTGGAACGAACTGTTGGAAGAAGTGGAGAAGGATCCTTGGGGCAGACCGTACAAGGTGGTTATGACGCGGCTCAAGAGCCAGCCGATGCCATCACCAACCTGTCCTAGGCTCCTGGAGAGAATTGTCTCAGTCTTATTCCCCCAGCAAATGAGTGTGACTGAAAAGCAGGTGGAGGGTGCTATTATCGACGGAATACCGCTGATTACAGCTGAGGAACTATTGCAGGCCTGTAGTAGAGTGGGCAACAACAAGGCCCCCGGTCTCGATGGTGTGCCAAATATAGCGTTGAAAGCCGCCATCAATGCAGCACCCGGCATGTTCCTCGAATTGTATAATACATACATCCAGGAAGGTATTTTCCCCAGCAGATGGAAGCAACAGAGACTCGTCCTTATCGCCAAGGGGAAAAAGCCACCGGACGAGCCATCATCATATCGTCCACTCTGTATGCTGGATACGGCGGGCAAGATCCTGGAACGCATTATACATCAGAGAATTGAGGCAGTGGTGGAACCCCTATTGGCCGAAGCTCAATACGGTTTCAGACGACGACGATCCACGTTGGATGCTATAGACCTGGTGGTCAAAACAGCAAAAAAAGCAATCGATGGCAGGCGATGGAAAGGAGGTACGAAGCAGTATTGCTTGGTTGTTACCCTGGACATCAAAAATGCCTTCAACTCGGTACGGTGGGATCCCATCCTCGCGGCATTTTCGAAGCTGCAAGTACCGGCATATTTGCAAAAGATGGTAGGTAATTACTTTACCGACAGAGTACTCAGATATGACACAGAGGTTGGTCCTAAAACATATAGGGTGACTGGGGGGGTACCTCAAGGCTCAGTGTTGGGTCCTCTTTTGTGGAATATCGTATATGACGACTTGCTCAAAATAGCATTACCGGCGGGGGCCAAACTCGTAGCTTTTGCGGATGACGTAGCCATAGTCATCGTGGGCAAACACCTTTCCACGCTCCAGCTCATTTTCGAGAAAATTTTTAACAAGATACGACAATGGATGGACTCGATTGGGTTACAACTTGCGGAGCATAAGACTGAGGCACTCCTCATTACGAGCCGGAAGAAAATAGAGACAATTACAGTGCACGTCGGTGAGCACGAAATAATTTCCCAGCCCTACATACGGTACCTGGGAATTATGATTGATGCCCGACTTAGTTTTAGACAGCAAGCTCAACATGCAAGCAGTAAGGCAGGAGCAGTGAAGACTGCTCTTGCAAGACTTATGCCAAATGTTGGAGGGCCAAAACAGAGGAGAAGGCTCCTGCTATCATCAGTTGTCACGTCGGTATTAACATATGGTATTCCTATATGGAGTGATGCATTACGAAGCCAAGCATCTCGGCGGCAAATTGTTCCAGTCTACAGGCTGAGTGCCCTTAGAGTGGTCAGCGCATACCGCACAGTATCGAACGATGCTGTGTGTGTCATTGCTGGGATGCTACCTTTTGAAGTGCTAGCGGAAGAGCGTAGGCGACTCTACACACGCAAAACATCAACTGAGCTGAGCTCAGTGGAACTGAGGACAGAAGAACGAAACCACAGCATCCAGCGATGGCAGCTGCAGTGGGACGCCTCGAGCAAAGGCCGGTGGACTCACCGACTTATTCCGAAGCTAGATGTTTGGCTTGACCGACCACATGGACAAGTCAATTACTACCTAACCCAGATGCTCTCAGGACACGGGTGCTTTCCTGCATGAGGATTCTCCGGATTGCCCAAAGTGTCCGAGAATGAAGGAAAACGCGGAACATGTTCTCTTTACGTGTCCGCGTTTCGACGTCCAACGAGCTGTATGGGAAAATAGCGCAGGCAAACCCATCAACGGTGGAAATCTTGTGCAAGTTATGCTGTCATCAGAGGCGGCATGGAACGCGACAAGCGACTTCGCAATGGAGGTTTTGCAGGAGCTGCGCCGCGAGGAGCAGTTGCGGAAAAATCCAGAGTAAACGGAGGATCTTCTTACCGTTAACGAGCGGAAAGGATGCGCTACTGAGGAAGCCAAGGCTATCGTCCCCTACACAACGAAGTATTGCTCAGCAGATGTTCCGTCGTGGTCTGGGGACCAACCGAACTGTATTGTATGTGACAAAGGGTATTGTCCTTTGCACGTTATGTTTTATTTGTTAATTTTGTAAGTTTGTTCAATAAAGGAAAAAGTAAGAAAAAGAGGAAGGAAAGAGAAAGAAGGAAGTGTGAGGAAGGAGGTTGACTTCCTTCTTTCTCTTTTTCTTTCTATTAAAAAAAAAAAAAAAAAAAAAACACCCTTGGAGACCCTTGACACCGTTGACATTCTTGACACCCTGGGACACCCTTGACACCCTGGGACACCCTTGACACCCTTGGACACCCTTGACACCCTTGGACACCCTTGACACCCTTGGACCCCCTTGACACCCATGGCACTTGAGAAATTTGAGAAAACTCAATATTCTACCGAAGGTATTATACCTGCCCAACCCTGGCGACGCCAAAATATTTTCATAATTGGTGTTAATAGACAATATATAAAATGGTTTGTTTAATTAGGCGCATTTTATTCTACGTTTGCAGTCCATGGCGCCGTTGCCCCTCTTTCAGTTTACTTCTCCCCACTACTACTGCACCTACTGATTACAGCGCCCCAAGCGTTCAATATCGGCGATCTAACGACAGAGTTATTCCATAAGAGGTTTCGCCCCCTGATCGCGTAGAGGTAAAACAGCGCCACCTTCTATAATACGGCAATGAGTAGACGGAACACTGTTTGGCCGCATTCTCGCCGGATCCCCTATTACAGTTCGGCCTCCTGGTCTCTATTCTTCACGGCTGCGGAAAAAAAATCTCCATGCTTTTGGCATACATCTAACTTTACCGTCTAAAAAACCGATAAATATTTTTATACCCAATTTTTATTATTATGATTATTTTTTTATTTTTTTGATTTGGGAAAATTAACATTCTTCGATTTGTTTTAAAAGTCAAAATGCCAGCGTATTTCAACTACGGCATTAATTTATTATTCTGCACCGAGCCCCGCCTCTCTCATTTGTACGCCCCCGGTAGCGGCCGTGTAAGCATTCCTTCAGGGGGCGTACCGGACACCCACCCATGCGGCTGGGGCCGACTTTCGCCATTTTTAGGCCATCGTATTTCTAAACACAGGGTAAACCTCCAGAAACCCCTGTGCTACGATGGCCAGCGCCTATGATGGAACCCACCCCTCCCCCCTGCGCCGGGTTAGGTTCCCGCTCGGCCGGGCGGTCTCGGTTTATGGGTACTGCCGATAGCACACACGGAAGTTCCTGCATCGGTCGGAATCCATGAGAAAATATTTTGGAAAAATATTCTCCGGCGGCCGGGCGCGAACCTAGGACCTTCGGAGTAGTAGGCAGATACTCTACCACTGCAATTGTTAGATTTTTTTGAAGTGAAACTTCTTATGGGAGGGTATTGAAATTCGGATCGGCAACCTGTTCTGTGACGGAAGTAGGTGGTGGGGGTAACACTTAGCGTCCAGAGAGTGGGGGCCGTAACTCACTTGCCTTAGGTGCCTGCAGTTAAAATTACAATGTTTAGGCGGCGTGACGATCGCCCAACACAGCTGCTGAAGCTCCATGAAGTTAGCCCTTGCTTATTGAAAATTTATTATTACGACCATCAGAATTTATTGATAGGCGAATGATAGACAATGATTGATTATAAACACAATTTGATTGACTAAATTTTTGAAGTGAAACTTCTTATGGGAGGGTTTTGAAATCTCGATCGGCAACCTTTTTGGTGACGCTCGCTCTAACGTAGTAAGTAAGAGTGAGAGGCCTCCGGGAATCGAGCGAGAGTGAGACGGACTACCTTACGTCTCGTCTATCGGGCGAGAGTGAGAGGCCTTCGTGTATCGTGCGAGAATGAGACGGAAGACTTTCTGTCTTTCATGTCATTCTCTGCGTTCAGGCGGCGTCGCGATCGTGGAAAACAGCTGTTGGTTTCTAACACAGTGATCATAAGCAACGTATTTTGTTTTTGTGCGTGTCTTCATTACTTAAATCGAGAGTTTTGTGCAAATATGCCGGAGTCGGGTGCAGAAAGGACAAAAACGTGACGGGAGAAAAAACGGGCGAGTGAAGGAATTGATCAGAATAGAAAACGGAAAAAAAGTAGAACTGAAATTGAACGAGATAGCAGGGAACGGAGGCAAACACGTGCTAACCTCTTACGTGACAGTGTGGACGATAGTGTAAATAATCCAGAGAATGAACTATTAGCAACGACTTCGACTCATCCTCCTCCTGATTGTGATGTACATAGTGGTGATCGATTACAATATTCAGACTTTAATGAGTTTAAAACTGCACATAAGAACTTCCACCGTGATTTTATAAATAATCCATTCGGTTTTACGTGTTGTGCATGTGATAGATTATGGTTTAAAAATGATTTGAAGACTCTATCCGTTGAAAATGAAATTCGTATTCAACAAAAATTTCTAGAATTCAGAAGTAATAATGAGCTGGCATGCACCAGCTGTCGCCAGGCTTTGAGGAGAGACAAAATTCCAACATTGTCGAAATTGAATGGCTTTGTATATCCCCCGATCCCTGCACATCTTCCGAAGTTAGATTTAGTGTCCGAGAGACTCATTTCTCCTAGAATTCCATTTATGCAAATTCGCAGATTGCGTCATGTGCATGGACAATTTGGAATTTTGGGGCAGGTGATCAATGTTCCAGTGGATGTCAATACAATGGTCAATCACTTGCCCAGGAACATTGACGACGATCACTGTGTTTACGTTCATATCAAGAGAAAAAACAATCATCGATCAAGCTACTTGACAGGTTTAATAAACAAGAGAAATATTAAAATATGGCTAAGATGCTTAGTACCGAGTCCATTGTATCAACTGTACGACATCAAAGTTGATGAATCTTTCGTTAATGAGGATTGTGTCGTTCATCAGATACCTATAGATGAACTGAGTGAAGACATCCCCATGGAGGAGAGCCTGTTCGCTCAGCAACACACATTACTCTGGAATGACGATAAATATTTGAGGATTGCTCCTGGAGAAATGAATGTCCCTCACAGTCTATTATTTGATGAGCATGCAGAAGAGTTATCTTTCCCTACTATCTATCTCGGACAATTCCGGCGCTTTAGTGAAGATCTCAATGTGACTCCATTCATGATGGCTACCAGTGAGCTAAGGAGATCTGATCGACGTGGGGTTACACCTCATCATTTACTCTATATGGCAATGAAAATTATGAGGTTTAGAGTCCGTGACAGTCGATCCATTGCTTTTAAACACGTAGGTAAAGACACAAAAATTACACGTGAACAAATTCAATCAGAGGAGTATATAAATCATTGTATAGAAAGCAACTTGGCTTTGTATATTCCATTCCGAGATGAAGAAAATGAAATTCTTGCAGAAACTAAATTCATACAGATTTACGATGACAACGAAATATTGATTTTGGAGCGACACAAAGAATTCTCATCGAATTTACATATCCAGAAAACCATCGAGATATGCCGAGAGTTGTGTCGTGAAGATGAATTAAATCAAGATGATGATGCTGAAGGAGACAACGTAGGTCGCCTTTTTCCTGAAGCAAATCCTTTTCAAGAATTGTATAACGCTGACCACATAATGAACGACGATCTGCGGTTAGCAGCACTTAACAAACTGGGTGCTATCGCAAAGAAGAGGGATAATTTAATGTCTAATGAACAATTTTATGAACTAATGAGAATGGCCAATCAGAGGCAGAAAGCACTCCTGATGCATGTGATTGCTAATCTCCTCTCATCAAACCGATCACCACTCCAAGTTTTCTTCACTGGGCCAGCAGGATGTGGGAAGACATTCCTCATTAGACTCCTCATGGAAATTTACAACCGCTTCACAGATAATGATGGTTTTTGCAATGCTTACATCGCATTTGCATCAACAGGAATGGCTGCAATAGCAATTGATGGTACGACAATCCACACTGCATTGAAAATATCCCTTTCCAAACTATTACCATTATCAATTGAAGTGGCTCAACAGTACAGAATGCTCTTCAAATACGTCCAAGTTATACTCATCGATGAGGTCAGTATGGTAGGAGCGGAATTGCTGTCTCAAATTGACGCACGGTTAAAACAAATAACAGGAAATTTCCAAGATAATTTTGGAGGAATGGATATCATCTTCATAGGTGATTTGCGTCAGTTACCTCCAGTGCGTGCTACACCCATCTATCAAGCAACAAAACGACGCATAGCAGCACCAACACTTTGGCGTGACTTGAAGTTCTATGAATTGGATAAAGTTATGAGACAAGCGAATGCTGATTTCTCCTCTTTATTAACTGAAATTGGAAATGGCGAAGAATTGGATCAAGAACAGATACACCTAATCGAATCTCGTTTTTATACAAGAGAGGAAGCACATCGTCTTTGTCCACATGGAATTCGGCTATATTTGACAAATAATGCTGTAAACGAATACAATTTGACAATTCTTAATTCTGCAGAGAATAAAACAGTCTCAATAGCTACTGATGTATTCACCGGCTGCCATAATGCTGAGCACCAATCATTTGTACGACAAAAATTGCATTAAAAAACGGTAATAGACACTGGAGGTCTGCCCTACGAGATAATACTGGTGTTAGATAAATGGTATATAATAACAACCAATCTGGATGTCTCGGATGGTTTAGCAAACGGCGCAGTTGGTAAACTAGTTCATATCGAAACTGATGAGGCAGGGGCAGTAACTCGTGTGTGGCTGGAATTTCCAGATTCACCAAAGACGGGGCAGAAGATCCGGAGAAAAGCTGCTGCGTTCATCCAAGCAAACTACATCAGCCACACGGCAGTTCCCATTGCACGAAGAACTTCTACGATATATATGAACAATAATAAAACGATTTTCGTCAAAAGAAATCATGAGCCATTGGTATCAGCGTGTGCTATTACTATCCACAAGTCTCAAGGTGGTACGTTTAATCAAATCGTCTATGAATACGAAAAGACACATTCACAACAACTCCTTTACGTAGCCTTGTCCCGTGTCACAAGTACACAGGGATTGTACATCGTTGCGAAGGATGGAAAGAACAAATTTTATCATGGACGGAAAAAAGCTCAATCAATGGACAAGCTACAATCAGAATTTAGAAGATTATCAACAAATCCATTGATAACTTTGACTGACATTCTCCGAGAGTTCATCAGCAGACCAGGCTTATCAATAACAACCCTCAATTGCCAAAGCTTAGGAGCTCATAGCGGAGATTTCAATGATCCGGTGATTCTACGGTCTAATATATTGATACTTTCAGAGACGTGGAAGGAAAACGATCAAGAAATTGATGTTCCCAATTTTAATTGTGTCGTACAGTTCAAAAGACATAATGTGAGAGCAGGGGGTGTTGCAATACTTTGCAATACTGCTCATGGAACGAACATCATGACACCCAATATGGATCTGAACTTGAAACAACTAGAATCGCTTTCAATTGGGTTGTCATCTGTTGGAGAAATGTGTGCAGCTGAATGTCGCACAGAAAGCGGACAGCGGATTATGCTTATAGCACTCTATATTTCACCAAATCAGAAGATGGCGAAAATAATAGAGTTTATTCACCTTCACTTGCTGCCGTATACTCCAGTGGGGGCTGCAAAAGTTGGAGTAGAGCTGGACAAAATACCTATGATTCTAGATGGAGATTTTAATGTTAATTTTGCTTCAGAGGATTCCAAGCCATTAATTCAGTTCTTGCAACAGAAATTGTCATTGGAAATGAACAATTCACCAATTGAATCGACTACACGCCATGGTACCACGATCGATGCAGTTTTCTCACGTTACATCGAAAATTTGGAGTCAAGAGTCTTCATTACCTATTTTAGTTACCACAAACCTATCATTTCGTTCATGAAGAGTCTACCAGAGAATGAAGGTGAAGCTGATTGAGATTTAATTCATCCTATTCATACTAATATTATTGCATCTTGAAAAAAGTATAATTATTATAATGAATAAATTAATATTTACTATCAAGAAGTGTTTGACACGTGATTAAAATGATTCCTCTCCCTCTAAACATAGAAAATTAAATAATCTTTGCCGATCCAATCATTCAGTTTCACTTCTATGGCGTGTCTTCATGGCACACCATTTTTTTTTTTTTAATATCTTAAGTGCTACGCTCTAGATCACCAGCCCTTGGCTTTATATCTAATTTGAACAAAGTTTAATCTAATTTTTCGGAATGGTCCTAGGTTCATCGGTGGGTGCGTCAACATTCGTTCTTAAGGTTTCCATCGTTGGAAAACAAGAAGCGTAGGATGGCCTGGACATCTTCGTGGCAGTAGAGATTGGCGTAGGCTCGAGGACTGGAGGAGACTGGAGAAAATGGATGTTGCTTTCCAGGTTTTGCATCGTAGCCGAGTGTGGGGTAGCGGGCAGTTGCCGCTCTGCTCTTTTTGGTGCTGGTGGTTGGACTCTTTTTTCATGAGTCTCCACAAATTTGGTTCGTGAGGCGCACTCACGATAGCTCGCTGTGTGAGCTAGACCACAATTTGCCCACTTCAGGGCGTTACTGGTGCAGGTTTTGATGTCGTGATTGCCTGCGCATTTCACACATCTGGGATTTAAATTACAGTGCTGACTGGCGTGTCCAAATTTTTGGCACCGGTAGCACTGTGTTGGTTGTTGGGTTTTGATGTATTTTTCTATCTTAAATGTATGATAGAAAATGGTTTTAATAGCAGCGACGCTGCTCAAGGTTACATCAGGCTCAACCGTAATTGCAAACACCGGTAGTGGCCTACTCTCTTTGCTGTCTCCGTCCTTGTTTGTTTTCACAAACTGCCGGACTGATAATACCTTTATGCCGTGTTTGGATATTTCCGCTTCAATCTCGTGCTCAGTAAAACTGGCGGGAAGACCTTTTATGATAAATTTCTTCGGACGCTCACTTTTTAGACCGAAGGTGTAAAAATGTAAATTGTGCCTTTTCAGGATGCTTGCAATTTTATTATAATCCTCCGTCGATTGTAGATGGACGATGGTGGTACTACCATTGAATTTCATCCTGAAATTTTTGTCCGAAGCGTTGACTTGCAGGAAGTTGATTAATTTTTTGGTCTCCAATTTGTCATTTTCAATAACTATTGGAGGCGCTGAAGTTTGTTTTTGAGCCTGTTGTGGCCCGACAGGAGTGTTCGAAGGTTTGTTGAGGCGAGCGGGTTCACAGCTCGCACTAGTTAACGGTTTCATAACGGTTTTTTTGGGTCTTCCACAGGAGGAGTCATTTTGGCTTTCCTTTTGGGAGCCAGAGAAAGTTTGAGATTTTTGAAGTTTGACACTTTAGTGCCAGACAAGATTTATAAATTCACTGTACTGTAAGCGCGGTACCTTTGGAATTTATATTTTCTAGAGAGCGGTAGACATGCGTCCGCACGACACCGACTCAAAACAAATGACTACGCCAAAGGTTGACTTGAAAATTGTTTATTAACATTTGTCATATATACATATTATATACAGTATTAATATCTTAAGTGCTACACTCTAGATCACCAGCCGTTGGCTTTATATCTAATTTGAACGAAGGGTAACCTAATTTTTCATTATTACAGATATTTGTGGTTATTTACATGATGACTCGATATAAGGAAAAATGACTTCTAAAAAACCTTATAAGTAATGGGTGCATGAGGGGTGGGAGAGAAAGGGATATATGGATGGAGACCAATTGGATTTTATGTCAATATTGATGTTTTGGAGCTGGGGATTAGGATTCGATTGTAACTTAAATTTAAATGTCTCATTAATTCTATCGATAAATTCGTCTATGGTTGCCATGCCGAGCGTTTCGTGTATTTCCACAATAGTCGTTCTTCTTTTAAAATTTCCTATTATTCGTAGGAATTTATTTTGAATCACTTGAAGATGATTCAAGTGCATTTTCGCTGCATTGTGCCAGGCAGGACAACCATAGGTGATAATGGGCCTAATTAACCCTTTGTAGAGAGTAAGTTTGAGGGATTGACTGAGCGCGGGTGATTTTAGCAAATTATACAATCTTACTAGGATAACTTTAGTCTTGACCTTGATTTCAGATATATGCTTTTTCCACAGGAGTTTGGACTCGATGTGTAAGCCTAAATACTTTACAGAGTCAGTTGGTGTGATCTTATCGGTACGAATAGTTAACGTCGGCTTGGCCTTGGAGCTAGTAAATAAGATTGCTTCTGTTTTAGCAGCATTCACTTGAATTTTCCATTTCGTTAATTCACTGATTGTGAGAGAAGCAGCATTATCTATTCTTCTAATAGCTTTGTTGAACGATTTGCTAGCTGAGTACAAAGCAATGTCATCAGCATAGCCTGCAATGGATACATTTCTCGGAATTCTGCTAAAAACAGAAGCAATGTACAAGTTGAATAGAACAGGCGAGAGAATGGACCCTTGTGGGACTCCCGCGACAATTTCTATTTTATCCGAAAGCGAAGTTTCGACTCGAACTCGGATATATATATTTGAGAGATATGATAGTAAATTTTTACATAGATATTTAGGGACATTGAATCCTTCGAGTTTGTATATAAGGCCTGTGGGCCAAACAGAATCAAAGGCCTTCTCGCTGTCCAGGAAAAGAAGAACGGTATCTTCTTTCCGGTCTTTCGCGGATTTTATATCATTCGTAATTCTAACCAGCTGGTGGCAGGTCGAGTGCTCTGATCGAAAACCAAATCGATTGATAGGCATTAGTTGTAACTCTTCTATGGGTTTTTTGAGACGAGCTAAAATTATTCGCTCAAAGAGTTTAGCCAATACCGGTAGGAGGCTAATAGGCCTATAGCTCACCGGATGCGAAGGGGGCTTACCGGGCTTTAGAATCGGAATGACCACATTGCTTTCATTGGGAGGTTTTTTAGTGCTATATTAGGAATATTATCCACACCCGGGGCTGATTTGTTTTTTAGTTTTTTGATAGCGGAAACGATTTCACGGGGATTTGTAAGGGATTTAATGGGAGTTTCGATAGAGGCTTTGAGGATAGTTTTTCTCACATGACCTGTGACTTGTTGTTCAAAAGATTTGTTGCCTCGGGAGGCCGATAGTTCGTGTATTTTTGCGTAGTGTTTGCAAAGTGTATTAGCCTTATCCTGGTCTTCTGTGTGGAGTGTGTTGTTTGACTTTAGTGTGGGGATTTTTCTTTTACCGGTGTTATTAAAATATTTTGCTACGCGCCAAATAGAGTGATCTTTTAAGTTTATGTTTCTGAGTTTGTTGTCCCAAGATGATTGTTTCCATTCGGTTAATTTAAGTCTGATTTCTTTTATCAGCTGATTGAGTTCGGATTTAAGGTAGCGATTTCGCGTTTTTTGCCATCTTGACCTAATTAAATTTTTTAGTTTTATTAATGAGGCTATTTCGGGTGGGATAGGAGTGTGGGTGGATTTGGTTGAGCGGATGGGAGTGGAGGAATCCAGGGCTGTTTGAATGACTTGAGTGAAATGTGTTATGTGTTGATCGATTGCTTCAGTGTTGTTACAGGCAGGGTTTGGTGTAGAAATCTCATCATTGAAGATATCCTTGAACTTATTCCACTCGGTTTCTGCGTAGTTTAAAATTTTTGATGATTCTGGGGAGGTTGGTTTGCCAAATAGGGAGAAAAACAGTGGTAGGTGAGCGGATGGGGATTCGGAAAGTGTGGTGAAATTATTAATGATAGAGATGTTGTTTATTAATAGGAGGTTAATAGTGCTAGGAGTGTTAGAATTATGAGGGTAGTGTGTAGGAACGTCTGGAAAGAGCAGATTAATTTTTTGTTCCGTCAAAAAATTTGAGAGAATCTTACCTGATTCGTTCGGCCTTGCAGAGGTCCCAGCGGTGTCGTTGGCATTAAAGTCTCCAACAATAATTGTTGGAGTACTATCGGAGAGTAGGTACCTCAATAGATTTATATCTAGTGAGACATCCGGTGGATTATAAATCGAGTAGATCCTCGTTATTCTGTTGTCCACTTGGACCTCTACTCCCACGTATTCGGTGAGCGATAGGAGATCGTGCGGAAGAGTTTTATGCCGTAAGCTCTTGTGGATCGCTACCGCAACACCACCACCTGCTTTGGCCGCTCTGTCTTCCCTGGTCAGCGAGAAGTCTGGAAAGTTAATTTTCTTCGTTTTGCTGCTTAGTTTGGTCTCTGAAATCAGAGAAATTTTAATGTTATTATTATTGACGATGTGTAATAACTCGTCCAGATTGGGCTTGAGCGCAAAAATATTAATTGCTAATATGTTGGTTATGTTTGCGGGGGAATCGTAGGTGTGTCTGAGGAGGGTGAGAACAGGTGGCCATAGGATGCGATGATTGTGATCCTATCAATTGGTGTAAGAGCTGTTTGGAGTTTAGAGCTCATCTCTTTAAGCTCTGAAAGGATTTCGGGAATTCTTAGGGGTTTTAGCTCGTCAAGGACTTGCTTCGCTGTAATTATATAGTTTTTGGTGCTACTTAAATAAGATTCCGGAACAAGTGTTTCCATTGGGATGGTTCTAGGTTCAGTAGTGGGTGCGGCAACGTTTCTTCTCGAGGTTCCACCGATGGGAACAACGAAGCGTAGGTGGGCCTGGAAGTGTTGGCAGTGGAGATAGGGGTTGGCTCAGGGACTGCAGGAGACTGGAGGAAATGGATGTTCCTTTCCAGATTCTGGATCGTGGACTCGGCTATTCTGACTTGACTTGACTTGAAAATTGTTAGTGAAGTCAAGTCATGGATGTTAGTAGCGTCGCTGGTTTTTTCATCGATTTTGGGCTAAAAAGGGGTGCATGATCCACGGAAGTGAAATAAAAGTGGACAGATGATCCATTGATAGATTTTGAGATCATTAACGATATTGGTTTGTTATTAATTTAGCAATTTTAATTTTTAAATTAAAATCACTATGGAGAATGAATAACAGTTCGCAGAGGAAATGGCGTGAGATGGCGGTAGTGTTAATATCTCACGTCTGGAGATAAAATTGAGGCCCAAATAACATGTTTAGCAAATTCTGTTGACAAATTGACAATTGACAAATTGACAATTGACAAATTGACAATTGACAAATTGACAATTGACAAATTGACAATTGACAAATTGACAATTGACAAATTGACAATTGACAAATTGACAAATTGACAATTGACAAATTGACAATTGACAAATTGACAATTGACAAATTGACAATTGACAAATTGACAATTGACAAATTGACAAATTGACAATTGACAAATTGACAATTGACAAATTGACAATTGACAAATTGACAATTGACAAATTGACAATTGACAAATTGACAATTGACAAATTGACAATTGACAAATTGACAATTGACAAATTGACAATTGACAAATTGACAATTGACAAATTGACAATTGACAAATTGACAATTGACAAATTGACAATTGACAAATTGACAATTGACAAATTGACAATTGACAAATTGACAATTGACAAATTGACAATTGACAAATTGACAATTGACAAATTGACAATTGACAAATTGACAAATTGACAATTGACAAATTGACAATTGACAAATTGACAATTGACAAATTGACAATTGACAAATTGACAAATTGACAATTGACAAATTGACAATTGACAAATTGACAATTGACAAATTGACAATTGACAAATTGACAATTGACAAATTGACAATTGACAAATTGACAATTGACAAATTGACAATTGACAAATTGACAATTGACAAATTGACAATTGACAAATTGACAATTGACAAATTGACAATTGACAAATTGACAATTGACAAATTGACAATTGACAAATTGACAATTGACAAATTGACAATTGACAAATTGACAATTGACAAATTGACAATTGACAAATTGACAATTGACAAATTGACAATTGACAAATTGACAATTGACAAATTGACAATTGACAAATTGACAATTGACAAATTGACAATTGACAAATTGACAATTGACAAATTGACAATTGACAAATTGACAATTGACAAATTGACAATTGACAAATTGACAATTGACAAATTGACAATTGACAAATTGACAATTGACAAATTGACAATTGACAAATTGACAATTGACAAATTGACAATTGACAAATTGACAATTGACAATTGACAAATTGACAATTGACAAATTGACAATTGACAAATTGACAATTGACAAATTGACAATTGACAAATTGACAATTGACAAATTGACAATTGACAAATTGACAATTGACAAATTGACAATTGACAAATTGACAATTGACAAATTGACAATTGACAAATTGACAATTGACAAATTGACAATTGACAAATTGACAATTGACAAATTGACAATTGACAAATTGACAATTGACAAATTGACAATTGACAAATTGACAATTGACAAATTGACAATTGACAAATTGACAATTGACAAATTGACAAATTGACAATTGACAAATTGACAATTGACAATTGACAAATTGACAATTGACAAATTGACAATTGACAAATTGACAATTGACAATTGACAAATTGACAATTGACAAATTGACAATTGACAAATTGACAATTGACAAATTGACAATTGACAATTGACAATTGACAATTGACAAATTGACAATTGACAAATTGACAATTGACAAATTGACAATTGACAAATTGACAAATTGACGATTGACAAATTGACGATTGACAAATTGACGATTGACAAATTGACAAATTGACAATTGACAAATTGACAATTGACAAATTGACAATTGACAAATTGACAAATTGACAATTGACAAATTGACAATTGACAAATTGACAATTGACAAATTGACAATTGACAAATTGACAATTGACAAATTGACAATTGACAAATTGACAATTGACAAATTGACAAATTGACAAATTGACAAATTGACAATTGACAATTGACAAATTGACAATTGACAAATTGACAATTGACAAATTGACAATTGACAAATTGACAATTGACAAATTGACAATTGACAAATTGACAATTGACAAATTGACAATTGACAAATTGACAAATTGACAATTGACAAATTGACAATTGACGAATTGACAAATTGACAATTGACAAATTGACAATTGACAAATTGACAATTGACAAATTGACAATTGACAATTGACAATTGACAAATTGACAATTGACAAATTGACAATTGACAAATTGACAATTGACAAATTGACAATTGACAATTGACAATTGACAATTGACAAATTGACAATTGACAAATTGACAATTGACAAATTGACCATTGACAAATTGACAAATTGACGATTGACCAATTGACGATTGACAAATTGACGATTGACAAATTGACAAATTGACAATTGACAAATTGACAATTGACAAATTGACAAATTGACAAATTGACAATTGACAAATTGACAATTGACAAATTGACAATTGACAAATTGACAATTGACAAATTGACAATTGACAAATTGACAATTGACAAATTGACAATTGACAAATTGACAATTGACAAATTGACAATTGACAAATTGACAAATTGACAATTGACAATTGACAAATTGACAATTGACAAATTGACAATTGACAAGTTGACAATTGACAAATTGACAATTGACAAATTGACAAATTGACAATTGACAAATTGACAATTGACAAATTGACAATTGACACATTGACAATTGGCAAATTGACAATTGACCAATTGACAATTGACAAATTGACAATTGACAAATTGACAATTGACAAATTGACAATTGACAAATTGACAATTGACAAATTGGCAATTGACAAATTGACAATTGACAAATTGACAATTGACAAATTGACAATTGACAAATTGACAATTGACAAATTGACAATTGACAAATTGACAATTGACAAATTGACAATTGACAATTGACAATTGACAAATTGACCATTGACAAATTGACAATTGACAATTGACAATTGAAAATTGAAAATTGACAATTGACAAGTGACAATTGACAATTGACATTTGATAAATTGACACTTGACAATTGACAAATGGACAAATGGACAAATTGACAATTGACAAATTGACAATTGACAAATTGGCAATTGTCAATTTGTCAATTGTCAATTTGTCAATTGTCAATTTGTCAATTGTCAATTTGTCAATTGTCAATTTGTCAATTGTCAATTTGTCAACTGTCAATTTGTCAATTGTCAATTTGTCAATTGTCAATTTGTAAATTGTCACTTTGCCAATTCTCAATTTGTCTATGCCAATTTGTCAATTGTCAATTTGTCAATTTGTCAATTGTCAATTTGTCAATTGTCAATTTGTCAATTGTCAATTTGTCAATTGTCAATTTGTCAGTTGTCAATTTGTCAATTGTCAATTTGTCAATTGTCAATTTGTCAATTGTCAAGTGTCAATTTGTCAATTTGTCAATTGTCAATTTGTCAATTGTCAATTTGTCAATTGTCAATTTGTCAATTGTCAATTGTCAATTTGTCAATTGTCAATTTGTCAATTGTCAATTTGTCAATTGTCAATTTGTCAATTGTCAATTTGTCAATTTGTCAATCGTCAATTTGTCAATTGTCAATTTGTCAATTGTCAATTGTCAATTGTCAATTGTCAATTTGTCAATTGTCAATTTGTCAATTGTCAATTTGTCAATTGTCAATTTGTCAATTGTCAATTTGTCAATTGTCAATTTGTCAATTGTCAATTTGTCAATTGTCAATTTGTCAATTGTCAATTTGTCAATTGTCAATTTGTCAATTGTCAATTTGTCAATTGTCAATTTGTCAATTGTCAATTTGTCAATTGTCAATTTGTCAATTGTCAATTTGTCAATTGTCAATTTGTCAATTGTCAATTTGTCAATTGCCAATTTGTCAATTGTCAATTTGTCAATTGTCAATTTGTCCATTTGTCCATTTGTCAATTGTCAAGTGTCAATTTATCAAATGTCAATTGTCAATTGTCACTTGTCAATTGTCAATTGTCAATTTTCAATTTTCAATTGTCAATTTGTCAATTTGTCAATTGTCAATTTGTCAATTGTCAATTTGTCAATTGTCAATTTGTCAATTGTCAATTTGTCAATTGTCAATTTGTCAATTGTCAATTGTCAATTTGTCAATTGTCAATTTGTCAATTGTCAATTTGTCAATTGTCAATTTGTCAATTGTCAATTTGTCAATTGTCAATTTGTCAATTGTCAATTTGTCAATTGTCAATTGTCGATTTGTCAATTGTCAATTTGTCAATTGTCAATTTGTCAATTGTCAATTTGTCAATTGTCAATTTGTCAATTTGTCAATCGTCAATTTGTCAATTGTCAATTTGTCAATTGTCAATTGTCAATTGTCAATTGTCAATTTGTCAATTGTCAATTTGTCAGTTGTCCATTTGTCAATTGTCAAGTGTCAATTTATCAAATGTCAATTGTCAATTGTCACTTGTCAATTGTCAATTGTCAATTTTCCATTTTCAATTGTCAATTTGTCAATTTGTCAATTGTCAATTGTCAATTGTCAATTGTCAATTTGTCAATTGTCAATTTGTCAGTTGTCAATTTGTCAATTGTCAATTTGTCAATTGTCAATTTGTCAATTGTCAATTTGTCAATTGTCAATTTGTCAATTGTCAATTTGTCAATTGTCAATTTGTCAATTGTCAATTTGTCAATTGTCAATTTGTCAATTGTCAATTTGTCAATTGTCAATTTGTCAATTGTCAATTTGTCAATTGTCAATTTGTCAATTGTCAATTGTCAATTTGTCAATTGTCAATTTGTCAATTGTCAATTTGTCAATTGCCAATTTGTCAATTGTCAATTTGTCAATTGTCAATTTGTCCATTTGTCCATTTGTCAATGGTCAAGTGTCAATTTATCAAATGTCAATTGTCAATTGTCACTTGTCAATTGTCAATTGTCAATTTTCAATTTTCAATTGTCAATTTGTCAATTTGTCAATTGTCAATTTGTCAATTGTCAATTTGTCAATTGTCAATTTGTCAATTGTCAATTTGTCAATTGTCAATTTGTCAATTGTCAATTTGTCAATTGTCAATTTGTCAATTGTCAATTTGTCAATTGTCAATTTGTCAATTGTCAATTGTCAATTTGTCAATTGTCAATTTGTCAATTGTCAATTTGTCAATTGTCAATTTGTCAATTGTCAATTTGTCAATTGTCAATTTGTCAATTGTCAATTTGTCAATTGTCAATTTGTCAATTGTCAATTTGTCAATTGTCAATTTGTCAATTGTCAATTTGTCAATTGTCAATTTGTCAATTGTCAATTTGTCAATTGTCAATTTGTCAATTGTCAATTTGTCAATTGTCAATTTGTCAATTGTCAATTTGTCAATTGTCAATTTGTCAATTGTCAATTTGTCAATTGTCAATTTGTCAATTGTCAATTTGTCAATTGTCAATTTGTCAATTGTCAATTTGTCAATTGTCAATTTGTCAATTGTCAATTTGTCAATTGTCAATTGTCAATTGTCAATTGTCAATTTGTCAATTGTCAATTTGTCAATTGTCAATTTGTCAATTGTCAATTTGTCAATTGTCAATTTGTCAATTGTCAATTTGTCAATTGTCAATTTGTCAATTGTCAATTTGTCAATTGTCAATTTGTCAATTGTCAATTTGTCAATTGTCAATTTGTCAATTGTCAATTTGTCAATTGTCAATTTGTCAATTGTCAATTTGTCAATTGTCAATTTGTCAATTGTCAATTTGTCAATTGTCAATTTGTCAATTGTCAATTTGTCAATTGTCAATTTGTCAATTGTCAATTTGTCAATTGTCAATTTGTCAATTGTCAATTTGTCAATTGTCAATTTGTCAATTGTCAATTTGTCAATTGTCAATTTGTCAATTGTCAATTTGTCAATTGTCAATTTGTCAATTGTCAATTTGTCAATTGTCAATTTGTCAGTTGTCAATTTGTCAATTGTCAATTTGTCAATTGTCAATTTGTCAATTGTCAATTTGTCAATTGTCAATTTGTCAATTGTCAATTTGTCAATTGTCAATTGTCAATTTGTCAATTGTCAATTTGTCAATTGTCAATTTGTCAATTGTCAATTTGTCAATTGTCAATTTGTCAATTGTCAATTTGTCAATTGTCAATTTGTCAATTGTCAATTTGTCAATTTGTCAATTGTCAATTTGTCAATTGTCAATTTGTCAATTGTCAATTTGTCAACTGTCAATTTGTCAATTGTCAATTTGTCAATTGTCAATTTGTAAATTGTCACTTTGCCAATTGTCAATTTGTCAATTGTCAATTTGTCAATTGCCAATTTGTCAATTGTCAATTTGTCAATTTGTCAATTGTCAATTTGTCAATTTGTCAATTGTCAATTTGTCAATTGTCAATTTGTCAATTGTCAATTTGTCAGTTGTCAATTTGTCAATTGTCAATTTGTCAATTGTCAATTTGTCAATTGTCAATTTGTCAATTGTCAATTTGTCAATTGTCAATTTGTCAGTTGTCAATTTGTCAATTGTCAATTTGTCAATTGTCAATTTGTCAATTGTCAATTTGTCAATTGTCAATTTGTCAATTGTCAATTTGTCAATTGTCAATTTGTCAATTGTCAATTTGTCCATTTGTCCATTTGTCAATTGTCAAGTGTCAATTTATCAAATGTCAATTGTCAATTGTCACTTGTCAATTGTCAATTGTCAATTTTCAATTTTCAATTGTCAATTTGTCAATTTGTCAATTGTCAATTTGTCAATTGTCAATTTGTCAATTGTCAATTTGTCAATTGTCAATTTGTCAATTGTCAATTTGTCAATTGTCAATTGTCAATTTGTCAATTGTCAATTTGTCAATTGTCAATTTGTCAATTGTCAATTTGTCAATTGTCAATTTGTCAATTTGTCAATCGTCAATTTGTCAATTGTCAATTTGTCAATTGTCAATTGTCAATTGTCAATTGTCAATTTGTCAATTGTCAATTTGTCAATTGTCAATTTGTCAATTGTCAATTTGTCAATTGTCAATTTGTCAATTGTCAATTTGTCAATTGTCAATTTGTCAATTGTCAATTTGTCAATTGTCAATTTGTCAATTGTCAATTTGTCAATTGTCAATTTGTCAATTGTCAATTTGTCAATTGTCAATTTGTCAATTGTCAATTTGTCAATTGTCAATTTGTCAATTGTCAATTTGTCAATTGTCAATTTGTCAATTGTCAATTTGTCAATTGTCAATTGTCAATTTGTCAATTGTCAATTTGTCAATTGTCAATTTGTCAATTGTCCAATTTGTCAATTGTCAATTTGTCAATTGTCAATTTGTCAATTGTCAATTGTCAATTTGTCAATTGTCAATTTGTCAATTGTCAATTTGTCAATTGTCAATTTGTCAATTGTCAATTTGTCAATTGTCAATTTGTCAATTGTCAATTTGTCAATTGTCAATTTGTCAATTGTCAATTTGTCAATTGTCAATTTGTCAATTGTCAATTTGTCAATTGTCAATTTGTCAATTGTCAATTGTCAATTTGTCAATTGTCAATTTGTCAATTGTCAATTTGTCAATTGTCAATTTGTCAATTGTCAATTTGTCAATTGTCAATTTGTCAATTGTCAATTGTCGATTTGTCAATTGTCAATTTGTCAATTGTCAATTTGTCAATTGTCAATTTGTCAATTGTCAATTTGTCAATTTGTCAATCGTCAATTTGTCAATTGTCAATTTGTCAATTGTCAATTGTCAATTGTCAATTGTCAATTTGTCAATTGTCAATTTGTCAGTTGTCCATTTGTCAATTGTCAAGTGTCAATTTATCAAATGTCAATTGTCAATTGTCACTTGTCAATTGTCAATTGTCAATTTTCCATTTTCAATTGTCAATTTGTCAATTTGTCAATTGTCAATTGTCAATTGTCAATTGTCAATTTGTCAATTGTCAATTTGTCAGTTGTCAATTTGTCAATTGTCAATTTGTCAATTGTCAATTTGTCAATTGTCAATTTGTCAATTGTCAATTTGTCAATTGTCAATTTGTCAATTGTCAATTTGTCAATTGTCAATTTGTCAATTGTCAATTTGTCAATTGTCAATTGTCAATTTGTCAATTGTCAATTTGTCAATTGTCAATTTGTCAATTGTCAATTTGTCAATTGTCAATTGTCAATTTGTCAATTGTCAATTTGTCAATTGTCAATTTGTCAATTGCCAATTTGTCAATTGTCAATTTGTCAATTGTCAATTTGTCCATTTGTCCATTTGTCAATGGTCAAGTGTCAATTTATCAAATGTCAATTGTCAATTGTCACTTGTCAATTGTCAATTGTCAATTTTCAATTTTCAATTGTCAATTTGTCAATTTGTCAATTGTCAATTTGTCAATTGTCAATTTGTCAATTGTCAATTTGTCAATTGTCAATTTGTCAATTGTCAATTTGTCAATTGTCAATTGTCAATTTGTCAATTGTCAATTTGTCAATTGTCAATTTGTCAATTGTCAATTTGTCAATTGTCAATTTGTCAATTGTCAATTTGTCAATTGTCAATTTGTCAATTGTCAATTTGTCAATTGTCAATTGTCAATTTGTCAATTGTCAATTTGTCAATTGTCAATTTGTCAATTGTCAATTTGTCAATTGTCAATTTGTCAATTGTCAATTTGTCAATTGTCAATTTGTCAATTGTCAATTTGTCAATTGTCAATTTGTCAATTGTCAATTTGTCAATTGTCAATTTGTCAATTGTCAATTTGTCAATTGTCAATTTGTCAATTGTCAATTTGTCAATTGTCAATTTGTCAATTGTCAATTTGTCAATTGTCAATTTGTCAATTGTCAATTTGTCAATTGTCAATTTGTCAATTGTCAATTTGTCAATTGTCAATTTGTCAATTGTCAATTTGTCAATTGTCAATTTGTCAATTGTCAATTTGTCAATTGTCAATTTGTCAATTGTCAATTTGTCAATTGTCAATTTGTCAATTGTCAATTTGTCAATTGTCAATTTGTCAATTGTCAATTTGTCAATTGTCAATTTGTCAATTGTCAATTTGTCAATTGTCAATTTGTCAATTGTCAATTTGTCAATTGTCAATTTGTCAATTGTCAATTTGTCAATTGTCAATTTGTCAATTGTCAATTTGTCAATTGTCAATTTGTCAATTGTCAATTTGTCAATTGTCAATTTGTCAATTGTCAATTTGTCAATTGTCAATTTGTCAATTGTCAATTTGTCAATTGTCAATTTGTCAATTGTCAATTTGTCAATTGTCAATTTGTCAATTGTCAATTTGTCAATTGTCAATTTGTCAATTGTCAATTTGTCAATTGTCAATTTGTCAATTGTCAATTTGTCAATTGTCAATTGTCAATTGTCAATTTGTCAATTGTCAATTTGTCAATTGTCAATTTGTCAATTGTCAATTTGTCAATTTGTCAATTGTCAATTTGTCAATTGTCAATTTGTCAATTGTCAATTTGTCAATTGTCAATTTGTCAATTGTCAATTTGTCAATTGTCAATTTGTCAATTGTCAATTTGTCAATTGTCAATTTGTCAATTGTCAATTTGTCAATTGTCAATTTGTCAATTGTCAATTTGTCAATTTGTCAATTGTCAATTTGTCAATTGTCAATTTGTCAATTGTCAATTTGTCAACTGTCAATTTGTCAATTGTCAATTTGTCAATTGTCAATTTGTAAATTGTCACTTTGCCAATTGTCAATTTGTCAATTGTCAATTTGTCAATTGCCAATTTGTCAATTGTCAATTTGTCAATTTGTCAATTGTCAATTTGTCAATTTGTCAATTGTCAATTTGTCAATTGTCAATTTGTCAATTGTCAATTTGTCAGTTGTCAGTTTGTCAATTGTCAATTTGTCAATTGTCAATTTGTCAATTGTCAATTTGTCAATTGTCAATTTGTCAATTGTCAATTTGTCAGTTGTCAATTTGTCAATTGTCAATTTGTCAATTGTCAATTTGTCAATTGTCAATTTGTCAATTGTCAATTTGTCAATTGCCAATTTGTCAATTGTCAATTTGTCAATTGTCAATTTGTCCATTTGTCCATTTGTCAATTGTCAAGTGTCAATTTATCAAATGTCAATTGTCAATTGTCACTTGTCAATTGTCAATTGTCAATTTTCAATTTTCAATTGTCAATTTGTCAATTTGTCAATTGTCAATTTGTCAATTGTCAATTTGTCAATTGTCAATTTGTCAATTGTCAATTTGTCAATTGTCAATTTGTCAATTGTCAATTGTCAATTTGTCAATTGTCAATTTGTCAATTGTCAATTTGTCAATTGTCAATTTGTCAATTGTCAATTTGTCAATTTGTCAATCGTCAATTTGTCAATTGTCAATTTGTCAATTGTCAATTGTCAATTGTCAATTGTCAATTTGTCAATTGTCAATTTGTCAATTGTCAATTTGTCAATTGTCAATTTGTCAATTGTCAATTTGTCAATTGTCAATTTGTCAATTGTCAATTTGTCAATTGTCAATTTGTCAATTGTCAATTTGTCAATTGTCAATTTGTCAATTGTCAATTTGTCAATTGTCAATTTGTCAATTGTCAATTTGTCAATTGTCAATTTGTCAATTGTCAATTTGTCAATTGTCAATTTGTCAATTGTCAATTGTCAATTGTCAATTTGTCAATTGTCAATTTGTCAATTGTCAATTTGTCAATTGTCAATTGTCAATTGTCAATTTGTCAATTGTCAATTTCATTGTCAATTGCCAATTTGTCAATTGTCAATTTGTCAATTGTCAATTTGTCCATTTGTCAATTGTCAAGTGTCAATTTATCAAATGTCAATTGTCAATTGTCACTTGTCAATTGTCAATTGTCAATTTTCAATTTTCAATTGTCAATTTGTCAATTTGTCAATTGTCAATTTGTCAATTGTCAATTTGTCAATTGTCAATTTGTCAATTGTCAATTTGTCAATTGTCAATTTGTCAATTGTCAATTGTCGATTTGTCAATTGTCAATTTGTCAATTGTCAATTTGTCAATTGTCAATTTGTCAATTGTCAATTTGTCAATTTGTCAATCGTCAATTTGTCAATTGTCAATTTGTCAATTGTCAATTGTCAATTGTCAATTGTCAATTTGTCAATTGTCAATTTGTCAATTTGTCAATTTGTCAATTGTCAATTTGTCAATTGTCAATTTGTCAATTGTCAATTTGTCAATTGTCAATTTGTCAATTGTCAATTTGTCAATTGTCAATTTGTCAATTGTCAATTTGTCAATTGTCAATTTGTCAATTGTCAATTTGTCATTTGTCAATTTGTCAATTGTCAATTTGTCAATTGTCAATTTGTCAATTGTCAATTTGTCAATTGTCAATTGTCAATTTGTCAATTGTCAATTGTCAATTTGTCAATTGCCAATTTGTCAATTGTCAATTTGTCAATTGTCAATTTGTCCATTTGTCCATTTGTCAATTGTCAAGTGTCAATTTATCAAATGTCAATTGTCAATTGTCACTTGTCAATTGTCAATTGTCAATTTTCAATTTTCAATTGTCAATTTGTCAATTTGTCAATTGTCAATTTGTCAATTGTCAATTTGTCAATTGTCAATTTGTCAATTGTCAATTTGTCAATTTGTCAATCGTCAATTTGTCAATTGTCAATTTGTCAATTGTCAATTGTCAATTGTCAATTGTCAATTGTCAATTTGTCAATTGTCAATTTGTCAATTGTCAATTTGTCAGTTGTCAATTTGTCAATTGTCAATTTGTCAATTGTCAATTTGTCAATTGTCAATTTGTCAATTGTCAATTTGTCAATTGTCAATTTGTCAATTGTCAATTTGTCAATTGTCAATTTGTCAATTGTCAATTTGTCAATTGTCAATTTGTCAATTGTCAATTTGTCAATTGTCAATTTGTCAATTGTCAATTTGTCAATTGTCAATTTGTCAATTGTCAATTTGTCAATTGTCAATTTGTCAATTGTCAATTTGTCAATTGTCAATTTGTCAATTGTCAATTTGTCAATTGTCAATTTGTCAATTGTCAATTTGTCAATTGTCAATTTGTCAATTGTCAATTGTCAATTTGTCAATTGTCAATTTGTCAATTGTCAATTTGTCAATTGCCAATTTGTCAATTGTCAATTTGTCAATTGTCAATTTGTCCATTTGTCCATTTGTCAATTGTCAAGTGTCAATTTATCAAATGTCAATTGTCAATTGTCACTTGTCAATTGTCAATTGTCAATTTTCAATTTTCAATTTTCAATTGTCAATTTGTCAATTTGTCAATTGTCAATTTGTCAATTGTCAATTTGTCAATTGTCAATTTGTCAATTGTCAATTTGTCAATTGTCAATTTGTCAATTGTCAATTGTCGATTTGTCAATTGTCAATTTGTCAATTGTCAATTTGTCAATTGTCAATTTGTCAATTGTCAATTTGTCAATTGTCAATTTGTCAATTGTCAATTTGTCAATTTGTCAATCGTCAATTTGTCAATTGTCAATTTGTCAATTGTCAATTGTCAATTGTCAATTGTCAATTGTCAATTTGTCAATTGTCAATTTGTCAGTTGTCAATTTGTCAATTGTCAATTTGTCAATTGTCAATTTGTCAATTGTCAATTTGTCAATTGTCAATTTGTCAATTGTCAATTTGTCAATTGTCAATTTGTCAATTGTCAATTTGTCAATTGTCAATTGTCAATTTGTCATTTGTCAATTTGTCAATTGTCAATTTGTCAATTGTCAATTTGTCAATTGTCAATTTGTCAATTGTCAATTGTCAATTTGTCAATTGTCAATTGTCAATTTGTCAAATGCCAATTTGTCAATTGTCAATTTGTCAATTGTCAATTTGTCCATTTGTCCATTTGTCAATTGTCAAGTGTCAATTTATCAAATGTCAATTGTCAATTGTCACTTGTCAATTGTCAATTGTCAATTTTCAATTTTCAATTGTCAATTTGTCAATTTGTCAATTGTCAATTTGTCAATTGTCAATTTGTCAATTGTCAATTTGTCAATTGTCAATTTGTCAATTGTCAATTTGTCAATTGTCAATTTGTCAATTGTCAATTTGTCAATTGTCAATTGTCAATTTGTCAATTGTCAATTTGTCAATTGTCAATTTGTCAATTGTCAATTTGTCAATTGTCAATTTGTCAATTGTCAATTGTCAATTGTCAATTTGTCAATTGTCAATTTGTCAATTGTCAATTTGTCAATTGTCAATTTGTCAATTGTCAATTTGTCAATTGTCAATTTGTCAATTGTCAATTTGTCAATTGTCAATTTGTCAATTGTCAATTTGTCAATTGTCAATTTGTCAATTGTCAATTTGTCAATTGTCAATTTGTCAATTGTCAATTTGTCAATTGTCAATTTGTCAATTGTCAATTTGTCAATTGTCAATTTGTCAATTGTCAATTTGTCAATTGTCAATTTGTCAATTGTCAATTTGTCAATTGTCAATTTGTCAATTGTCAATTTGTCAATTGTCAATTTGTCAATTGTCAATTTGTCAATTGTCAATTTGTCAATTGTCAATTTGTCAATTGTCAATTTGTCAATTGTCAATTTGTCAATTGTCAATTTGTCAATTGTCAATTTGTCAATTGTCAATTTGTCAATTGTCAATTTGTCAATTGTCAATTTGTCAATTGTCAATTTGTCAATTGTCAATTTGTCAATTGTCAATTTGTAAATTGTCACTTTTGCCAATTGTCAATTTGTCAATTGTCAATTTGTCAATTGTCAATTTGTCAGTTGTCAATTTGTCAATTGTCAATTTGTCAATTGTCAATTTGTCAATTTGTCAATTTGTCAATTGTCAATTTGTCAATTTGTCAATTGTCAATTTGTCAATTGTCAATTTGTCAATTGTCAATTTGTCAATTGTCAATTTGTCAATTGTCAATTTGTCAATTGTCAATTTGTCAATTGTCAATTTGTCAATTGTCAATTTGTCAATTGTCAATTGTCAATTGTCAATTTGTCAATTGTCAATTTGTCAATTGTCAATTTGTCAATTGTCAATTTGTCAATTGTCAATTTGTCAATTGTCAATTTGTCAATTGTCAATTTGTCAATTGTCAATTTGTCAATTGTCAATTTGTCAATTGTCAATTTGTCAATTGTCAATTTGTCAATTGTCAATTTGTCAATTGTCAATTTGTCAATTGTCAATTTGTCAATTGTCAATTTGTCAATTGTCAATTTGTCAATTGTCAATTTGTAAATTGTCACTTTGCCAATTGTCAATTTGTCAATTGTCAATTTGTCAATTGCCAATTTGTCAATTGTCAATTTGTCAATTTGTCAATTGTCAATTTGTCAATTGTCAATTTGTCAATTGTCAATTTGTCAATTGTCAATTTGTCAATTGTCAATTTGTCAATTGTCAATTTGTCAATTGTCAATTTGTCAATTGTCAATTTGTCAATTGTCAATTTGTCAATTGTCAATTTGTCAATTGTCAATTTGTCAATTGTCAATTTGTCAGTTGTCAATTTGTCAATTGTCAATTTGTCAATTGTCAATTTGTCAATTGTCAATTTGTCAATTGTCAATTTGTCAATTGTCAATTTGTCAATTGTCAATTTGTCAATTGTCAATTTGTCAATTGTCAATTTGTCAATTGTCAATTTGTCAATTGTCAATTTGTCAATTGTCAATTTGTCAATTGTCAATTTGTCAATTGTCAATTGTCAATTGTCAATTTGTCAATTGTCAATTGTCAATTTGTCAATTTGTCAATTGTCAATTTGTCAATTGTCAATTGTCAATTGTCAATTTCAATTGTCAATTGTCAATTGTCAATTTGTCAATTGTCAATTGTCAATTGTCAATTGTCAATTTGTCAATTGTCAATTTGTCAATTGTCAATTTGTCAATTGTCAATTTGTCAATTGTCAATTTGTCAATTGTCAATTTGTCAATTTGTCAATTGTCAATTGTCAATTGTCATTTGTCAATTGTCAATTTGTCAATTGTCAATTTGTCAATTGTCAATTTGTCAATTGTCAATTTGTCAATTTGTCAATTGTCAATTTGTCAATTGTCAATTTGTCAATTGTCAATTGTCAATTGTCAATTGTCAATTTGTCAATTGTCAATTCAATTGTCAATTGTCAATTTGTCAATTGTCAATTTGTCAATTGTCAATTGTCAATTGTCAATTTGTCAATTGTCAATTTGTCAATTGTCAATTTGTCAATTGTCAATTTGTCAATTGTCAATTTGTCAATTGTCAATTTGTCAATTGTCAATTTGTCAATTGTCAATTTGTCAATTGTCAATTTGTCAATTGTCAATTTGTCAATTGTCAATTTGTCAATTGTCAATTTGTCAATTGTCAATTTGTCAATTGTCAATTTGTCAATTGTCAATTGTCAATTTGTCAATTGTCAATTTGTCAATTGTCAATTTGTCAATTGCCAATTTGTCAATTGTCAATTTGTCAATTGTCAATTTGTCCATTTGTCAATTGTCAAGTGTCAATTTATCAAATGTCAATTGTCAATTGTCACTTGTCAATTGTCAATTGTCAATTTTCAATTTTCAATTGTCAATTTGTCAATTTGTCAATTGTCAATTTGTCAATTGTCAATTTGTCAATTGTCAATTTGTCAATTGTCAATTTGTCAATTGTCAATTTGTCAATTGTCAATTGTCGATTTGTCAATTGTCAATTTGTCAATTGTCAATTTGTCAATTGTCAAGTTGTCAATTGTCAATTTGTCAATTTGTCAATCGTCAATTTGTCAATTGTCAATTTGTCAATTGTCAATTGTCAATTGTCAATTGTCAATTTGTCAATTGTCAATTTGTCAGTTGTCAATTTGTCAATTGTCAATTTGTCAATTGTCAATTTGTCAATTGTCAATTTGTCAGTTGTCAATTTGTCAATTGTCAATTTGTCAATTGTCAATTTGTCAATTGTCAATTTGTCAATTGTCAATTTGTCAATTGTCAATTTGTCAATTGTCAATTTGTCAATTGTCAATTTGTCAATTGTCAATTTGTCATTTGTCAATTTGTCAATTGTCAATTTGTCAATTGTCAATTTGTCAATTGTCAATTTGTCAATTGTCAATTGTCAATTTGTCAATTGTCAATTGTCAATTTGTCAATTGCCAATTTGTCAATTGTCAATTTGTCAATTGTCAATTTGTCCATTTGTCCATTTGTCAATTGTCAAGTGTCAATTTATCAAATGTCAATTGTCAATTGTCACTTGTCAATTGTCAATTGTCAATTTTCAATTTTCAATTGTCAATTTGTCAATTTGTCAATTGTCAATTTGTCAATTGTCAATTTGTCAATTGTCAATTTGTCAATTGTCAATTTGTCAATTTGTCAATCGTCAATTTGTCAATTGTCAATTTGTCAATTGTCAATTGTCAATTGTCAATTGTCAATTGTCAATTTGTCAATTGTCAATTTGTCAATTGTCAATTTGTCAGTTGTCAATTTGTCAATTGTCAATTTGTCAATTGTCAATTTGTCAATTGTCAATTTGTCAATTGTCAATTTGTCAATTGTCAATTTGTCAATTGTCAATTTGTCAATTGTCAATTTGTCAATTGTCAATTTGTCAATTGTCAATTTGTCAATTGTCAATTTGTCAATTGTCAATTTGTCAATTGTCAATTTGTCAATTGTCAATTTGTCAATTGTCAATTGTCAATTGTCAATTTGTCAATTGTCAATTTGTCAATTTCAATTGTCAATTTGTCAATTGTCAATTTGTCAATTTGTCAATTGTCAATTTGTCAATTGTCAATTTGTCAATTGTCAATTTGTCAATTGTCAATTTGTCAATTGTCAATTTGTCAATTGTCAATTGTCAATTTGTCAATTGTCAATTTGTCAATTGTCAATTTGTCAATTGCCAATTTGTCAATTGTCAATTTGTCAATTGTCAATTGTCAATTTGTCCATTTGTCCATTTGTCAATTGTCAAGTGTCAATTTATCAAATGTCAATTGTCAATTGTCACTTGTCAATTGTCAATTGTCAATTTTCAATTTTCAATTTTCAATTGTCAATTTGTCAATTTGTCAATTGTCAATTTGTCAATTGTCAATTTGTCAATTGTCAATTTGTCAATTGTCAATTTGTCAATTGTCAATTTGTCAATTGTCAATTTGTCAATTGTCAATTGTCGATTTGTCAATTGTCAATTTGTCAATTGTCAATTTGTCAATTGTCAATTTGTCAATTGTCAATTTGTCAATTTGTCAATCGTCAATTTGTCAATTGTCAATTTGTCAATTGTCAATTGTCAATTGTCAATTGTCAATTTGTCAATTGTCAATTTGTCAGTTGTCAATTTGTCAATTGTCAATTTGTCAATTGTCAATTTGTCAATTGTCAATTTGTCAATTGTCAATTTGTCAATTGTCAATTTGTCAATTGTCAATTTGTCAATTGTCAATTTGTCAATTGTCAATTGTCAATTTGTCATTTGTCAATTTGTCAATTGTCAATTTGTCAATTGTCAATTTGTCAATTGTCAATTTGTCAATTGTCAATTTGTCAATTGTCAATTGTCAATTTGTCAATTGTCAATTGTCAATTTGTCAAATGCCAATTTGTCAATTGTCAATTTGTCAATTGTCAATTTGTCCATTTGTCCATTTGTCAATTGTCAAGTGTCAATTTATCAAATGTCAATTGTCAATTGTCACTTGTCAATTGTCAATTGTCAATTTTCAATTTTCAATTGTCAATTTGTCAATTTGTCAATTGTCAATTTGTCAATTGTCAATTTGTCAATTGTCAATTTGTCAATTGTCAATTTGTCAATTGTCAATTTGTCAATTGTCAATTTGTCAATTGTCAATTGTCAATTTGTCAATTGTCAATTTGTCAATTGTCAATTTGTCAATTGTCAATTTGTCAATTGTCAATTTGTCAATTGTCAATTTGTCAATTGTCAATTTGTCAATTGTCAATTTGTCAATTGTCAATTTGTCAATTGTCAATTTGTCAATTGTCAATTTGTCAATTGTCAATTTGTCAATTGTCAATTTGTCAATTGTCAATTTGTCAATTGTCAATTTGTCAATTGTCAATTTGTCAATTGTCAATTTGTCAATTGTCAATTTGTCAATTGTCAATTTGTCAATTGTCAATTTGTCAATTGTCAATTTGTCAATTGTCAATTTGTCAATTGTCAATTTGTCAATTGTCAATTTGTCAATTGTCAATTTGTCAATTGTCAATTTGTCAATTGTCAATTTGTCAATTGTCCAATTTGTCAATTGTCAATTTGTCAATTGTCAATTTGTCAATTGTCAATTTGTCAATTGTCAATTTGTCCAATTGTCAATTTGTCAATTGTCAATTTGTCAATTGGTCAATTTGTCAATTGGTCAATTTGTCAATTGTCAATTGTCAATTTGTCAATTGTCAATTTGTCAATTGTCAATTTGTCAATTGTCAATTTGTCAATTGTCAATTTGTCAATTGTCAATTTGTCAATTGTCAATTTGTCAATTGTCAATTTGTCAATTGTCAATTTGTCAATTGTCAATTTGTCAATTGTCAATTTGGTCAATTGTCAATTTGTCAAAATTGTCAATTTGTCAATTGTCAATTGTCAATTGTCAATTTGTCAATTGTCAATTTGTCAATTGTCAATTTGTCAATTGTCAATTGTCATTGTCAATTGTCAATTTGTCAATTGTCAATTTGTCAATTGTCAATTGCATTGTCAATTTGTCAATTGTCAATTTGTCAATTGTCATTTGTCAATTGTCAATTTGTCAATTGTCAATTTGTCAATTGTCAATTGTCAATTTGTCAATTGTCAATTTGTCAATTGTCAATTTGTCAATTGTCAATTTGTCAATTGTCAATTTGTCAATTGTCAATTTGTCAATTGTCAATTTGTCAATTGTCAATTTGTCAATTGTCAATTTGTCAATTGTCAATTTGTCAATTTGTCAATTGTCAATTGTCAATTTGTCAATTGTCAATTTGTCAATTGTCAATTTGTCAATTGTCAATTGTCAATTTGTCAATTGTCAATTTGTCAATTGTCAATTTGTCAATTGTCAATTTGTCAATTGTCAATTTGTCAATTGTCAATTTGTCAATTGTCAATTTGTCAATTGTCAATTTGTCAATTGTCAATTTGTCAACTGTCAATTTGTCAATTGTCAATTTGTCAATTGTCAATTTGTAAATTGTCACTTTGCCAATTGTCAATTTGTCAATTGTCAATTTGTCAATTGCCAATTTGTCAATTGTCAATTTGTCAATTTGTCAATTGTCAATTTGTCAATTGTCAATTTGTCAATTGTCAATTTGTCAATTGTCAATTGTCAATTGTCAATTTGTCAATTGTCAATTTGTCAATTGTCAATTTGTCAATTGTCAATTTGTCAATTGTCAATTTGTCAATTGTCAATTTGTCAGTTGTCAATTTGTCAATTGTCAATTTGTCAATTGTCAATTTGTCAATTGTCAATTTGTCAATTGTCAATTTGTCAATTGTCAATTTGTCAATTGTCAATTTGTCAATTGTCAATTTGTCAATTGTCAATTTGTCAATTGTCAATTTGTCAATTGTCAATTTGTCAATTGTCAATTGTCAATTGTCAATTTGTCAATTGTCAATTTGTCAATTGTCAATTTGTCAATTGTCAATTTGTCAATTGTCAATTTGTCAATTGTCAATTTGTCAATTGTCAATTGTCAATTTGTCAATTGTCAATTTGTCAATTGTCAATTTGTCAATTTGTCAATTGTCAATTTGTCAATTGTCAATTTGTCCATTTGTCCATTTGTCCATTTATCATAATTTGTCAATTGTCAATTGTCAATTGTTCAAATTGTCAATTGTCAATTGTCTTCAATTGTCAATTGTCAATTGGTCATTTTCAATTGTCAATTTGTCAATTGGTCAATTTGTCAATTGTCAATTTGTCAATTGTCCAATTTGTCAATTGTCAATTTGTCAATTGTTCATTTGTAATTGTCAATTTGTCAATTGTCATTGTCAATTGTCATTGTCAATTGTCAATTGTCAATTGTCAATTTGTCAATTGTCAATTTTGCAATCGTCATTTGTCAATTGTCAATTTGTCAATTGTCAATTGTCCATTGTCAATTTGTCAATTGTCAATTTGTCAATTTGTCCAATTGTCAATTTGTCAATTGTCAATTTGTCAATTGTCAATTTGTCAATTGTCAATTTGTCAATGTCAATTTGTCCAGTTGTCAATTTGTCAATTGTCAATTTTGTCAATTGTCAATTTGTCAATTGTCAATTTGTCAATTGTCAATTTGTCCAATTGTCAATTTGTCAATTGTCAATTGTCAATTGTCAAATTTGTCCAATTGTCAATTTGTCAATTGTCAATTTGTCAATTGTCAATTTGTCAATTGTCAATTTGTCAATTGTCAATTTGTCAATTGTCAATTTGTCAATTGTCAATTTGTCAATTGTCAATTTGTCAATTGTCAATTTGTCAATTGTCAATTTGTCAATTGTCAATTTGTCAATTGTCAATTTGTCATTGTCAATTTGTCAATTGTCAATTTGTCAATT
>BQMI01000355.1:0-170109 GCA_026005395.1 Asobara japonica
ATCAGAATAACTGGTACCTTTAGGTAACTCGAATGCGTGTCCGGCAAATATCCTTGGAAAACATAACTCATCCAAATCGTCAAGTTTATGCCATGGTAATGGGTATTTATGTTGACCTGGGGCGATTATATTTACCACCGGTGCGTACCCAGCGGCTGCTTGAGCGTCGTTGTCCACGACCAAAACCTCATCATTATTAATTTGATTTAAATCAATCATTGTTTGTGAATCTTTTTTATCATTCACAATTTGTTCCTCTTAACATTGATTTGATTTTTCTTGATCTTCTCCAATATTATGATCATTATGATCAACTATGAAATCTATTACGGCATCATCATCATTTTCATAACTTTGAATGTAGTTTTTGTTTATGTTAATTTCATACTTTTTATAAAGTGGCGTAGTAAGTAAATATTTCAATGCCTCACACACTGTCTGAGGTCTTATAGATTCGAACATATAATCACTTTTATGATCAACATGTCTTTTCAATTTCACTTGAATTGCGTGCATTTCATTGAAGTTACGAGGTAATGAATGCAGTACATCATTTATTTCAATTGGAATAATCACGACACTTCCTTTTCAACCTAATTGTGGATTCAATGTGTAAGGTTTCAGACCCCGAATGTGCATAAAATTTATGACTGGTGCTACCATTCTCTCTTCAAGATCCGTCAATTCTTGAACTGAGGTCTCAATTTTCTTGAATTGTAAGCCATTACTAGTTGATAGTCTATGTATTTCACCGTTATATGCCGATCTTTTGCATGCTTGGCAAATAAACCCTGACGCAAAGTTATTCAATTGATTTAAAAATTCTTCTCCGCTGGCTTTTACAATTCTTGTTTCATTCAATTTCACAATTGCATTCTTGAAAAAGATGCCTTCGCAACAACAACATATGTATGATGGTGTTTCTGCGCGATACTCAATGAGTTTCAGCATTAGCTTTGCCTTTGGATCATCCTTTATTTTAATCAATTTATTGTAAAGATTATCTCTCCACTGAAATGTATTCATTTCTCTCCTCTCCCGTTTTGCTTTTGCCCGTCCTTTTGAATCTTCAGATTGAATCCGTGCATTTTGTCTTCTATGTTTCATCCTGTGTTTATTTTTCAAATTTTCCTGCTTCGAATGTTTCTTGAGTTTTCTGAGAATCGTCATATATTTAGCACTTTGTTCATTAGCGCGCATCTTATAACATTGAATTCTTCGCAATTTATTATTGCGTTGTATATTTCTTTGCATCTCATTAGTTGTATAAACTAAGCTCATTCTCAACATTCGATTACGTATGATATTCATTTTTTTTTCTTTGCCTCTATACATTGGATCCTGCCTCAGAACTCGGTTTCGTGGTATATTCTTAGTAATTTCCTCCTTAATATACTGTTGCCTCTGCCTCAGAATCCTGTTTCTTACAATATTCCTTACGCACTCACTCATCATATATTGTTTGTTCTGTCTAATTTTTTTCATCCTCGTTGCATTTTTTTCTATTTCCTTTTGCTTGTATTCTGTCTTTTTCCTTATGTATTTCATCCTTTTTCTATTTTTTTCTTTTTCGTCTTCTTTCCGCGCAGGATTTCTTCTCTTCTTATTTTTTTTATCGTTTTGTACTTCCATTGCTTCTCTCATTCTTCTCAGTTTTTGCATTCTCACTCTATTTTTCTGTCTTTCAAACTCTTGATGCTCTGGATTAAATCTTAATCGTTGGATGCATATCCTCTGTCGATCCTTGTATTTGTTTTGAGTTGAACTCAATTGGAGCCTTTTTTTCTCAGACAACTTTGCAGTCTCCACCTCTTTAACCGCCATTTTCAACTTTTTTCATCACCATTTTTTTTCATTTTTGCACGCAATGTTTTTGACGACTGGCGTTTTGATCTCATAATGATATGGAGTACTATGTAGCAATGAGGTACTTATCGAATTTATGTGTCTGAAATTCCTTCTGCCACCTTCTACAGAGTCTTTGTTATTGATATTGCAAATATTTTATCGCCTTCATAAGACCGTTTTGATATTAGTCTGAAAATTTAATTGCCTTTGTTAGACGAATATTTTACAACAATATAAACATTTTGATCGTATCAGCAGATCAGCAGACAGGTGTTCAACAATATATAATTTTCTTTTTCAAATTTTCACCAACATTTTCAATGCCATTATATTTTTTTAGATCGGACTAATAGTTCAAGAAAAATTCTCAAGAAAACCAATTTTTAACACCATATTTGAAAAAACCAGAGGGATAATACTTACGTTTAAAAAAAATCACATAAACACGAATAACTCTGGAAATTTCAGTACGATCATGACTTTTTCCCAAAAAAGATCATGAACTCATTAATTTTACATAAGAATAGATTCCCCAATAACAATTGCCGGAGAGTTCATTTTCTGAAAAATTTAAGTGAACGGAGTTTGGATACTGATTGCGACTCGGACTGCACATTCGACTTGTACATTGACGATGACTCGGACATTGACACTGACTTGAATTTAACTATGACTCTAATTGCAACAGCGACTTGAACTCTGACTTGGATATCAACTGCGCTGTCGAAATTGACTCTTACTCGGGCTGTGATTGCATTTTTCACTTGGACACTGATTGTAACTCGGACTGATTGCAATTCAATTTATTTACATTTCAACATTTATTGAAGTCCGAGTCGCAGTCACCCTTTACCTTAAGTTCAATCAGCTTTTTTATAAAATCAACTCTCTGACCCTGCCAATAACTAAATCGATGAGAATTTTATCCCATTTCCAATGCAATTTGATTGGTCACCATCGCACCAGTAATTCGAGAGATATTAAAAAAAAACATTTTTAACACAATATGTGAAAAACCAGAATGATAATCCTTCAGTTTTTTCAACAAATCACATAAACACGTATAACTCCAAAACTATGAGTCCGATCATCACAAATCTAGTCTGTAATGAAAGCTGAGATCATTTTCCATCGATTTAATACCTGATAATTTTTTTTTTTTAATAAAAAAATACACAAGTTACGAGTGAAAATGTGTTTTCCACAAAATAACTGATAACTCTCTTAATTGTTAATAAAAAGAAATTTCTTATTTTTTTTTCATTTCTAAATATAAATGACCCTCGATTAATAGATAATTGTCATTTACCTGTTATTCCAGGTGTTAGAGTAGCAAAATTGTATGTTTGTGTGTGCGAGGTCTGTGACGTCAGGTCAGGTGACTGGTCAGGTGTTATCCGTTGTGCGATACCCGTTGCGTGGATAGAATGTGGTTGAGTTTTGCTCCGAAATGTATCAAGTTGTATAAAGGCATAATTAAAGCAATCGTTGTTAATATTTATGTTAAAGCACGTGTTATAATTATCTGCCCACTTTTAATAGGCAGATCGAACAATTAGGACTGTGATCTAAAGAGGTAAAGTTTTGGTGTTCGGTAGCGTCCAATTTGGGAAGACCGTTGGATTGGCCAGAGTGGGGCAGAAGTATTCGGGAAGACAGGTGCATGTGAGAAGATAGAGAGCGACGGTAAATTGAGTGTTTGCACGTGCATTGTTCGAAAGGCAAATCAGTGAAAATGTCTAACGGCGGAGCAAATGTGCGCCTTGATCCATTAGAAAAAGATAATTATGATACGTGGAAAATGCAAATGGAAGCGGTTTTGGTGAAACATGACTTATTTGATTATGTGGACGGTACGAAAGTACGTCCTGAGTCGGGAGATGTCTCTGACTGGGACAGAAAACATAAGACGGCAAAGGCAGATATTATTTTTGCGGTCAGTCGAGCTGAAATGAAACAGTTGAAGGGTGTTATAACCGCACGTGAGGTATGGCTCAAGTTCCAGGCGGTTCATCAGTCCAGGGGTTATTGTTATTTTTAAAGAAAATAACACAGTCTAAAATGGGAGAAGGAGATGGTGCTTATGATTATCTTGGAAGCTATTTTGATGCAGTGGATCGGATAGAGGAGATTGGTCTTCAGATTAATGAAGATTTATTGACAATTTTATTATTATATAGTTTGCCTGAATCTTATGAGAATTTTAGGTGTGCTATCGAGTCTCGCGATGAGTTGCCAAAGCCTGAGGTTCTAAGAGTAAAGATATTAGAGGAAGAGGAATCCAGGAAAAACATACGTGGTGAATCGGGACATGATGCGATGTTTATTAAACAGAAAGCTTTTGTAAGTGGTTCTTTTCGTGGCGGCCGTGGAAGACGGGGTAGTGGACATGGTGGACATGGTTTTTATAACAGTCACAGTGGACATATTGGACACGGTGGTTATTCTAGACAAAGTGAAGTGAGAGGTCAGTCAGGCACAAGTGGTTTTCGAAGAGAAAGAGTCCAGTGTCACAAATGTCATGGGTATGACCATTCTGCAAGCCATTGTCGTGCGGTATCAAGTCAGTCAGCTGGACAGACTGAAGAGGAGCCAAAAGTGGGGGAGTTTGCTGGTGAGATGGTTGAAGAGGAGGCTCTGTTGAATGTTGAGACTGTTGCGGATGATAAGAGATGGTGCCTTGATAGTGGCTGTACATCTCATATGTGTGCGAAAGAGGAGGTATTTCAAGAGTTATTGAAAGTAAACAGATCATTGAGTCTCGCGAATAATGATAATAAGGCAAAAATTGATGGAATTGGCAATGTTAGGCTTAAGGTTGGGAATGGATGTATGAATCGATTGTTTAGGTTAGAAAAGGTTCTCCATGTGTCAGATTTAAGGGCGAATTTGATGTCGGTTTCTAAAATTACTGATCATGGTTTTGAGGTTATTTTCAGGCAGAATGATGGTTTGATTGTTGATAAGAGTACGGAAAAATTAAGGAGAATTAAAGTAAAGGAAAAATTCGTACGGTTGTTGAGAGAGTGGGTAATTTGTATTATCTTAAAAATGTTGAAGAAGCAATTATTGTTGAGTCAAGAGTACGTTTGAAAAATAGTGCGGAAGGGTGGCATAGTAAATTTGGTCATGTTAATGAAAGAGATTTGATGTTAATGGCTAAAAAGAATTTTTTGCATGGGCTAGATATTATTTGTGGCGATAAACTTTCCAATTGTGAAATGTGTATTAAAGAGAAGCAGACGAGAACGCCTTCTCCTGTGTCGAGTGTAGAACGAACTAAGAATGTTTTGGAAATTGTATATAGTGATGTTTGTGGCCCAATGAGTTGTTCGTCTCATTCGGGTGCTAGGTATTTTAGCACTTTTGTGGATGATAAATCCAGATGTTGTCATGTTTATTTTATTAAACAAAAATCTGAGGTGTTACAGGTTTTTCGGAAGTATAAATCTATGGTAGAGAATTTTACTGGTGAGAAAATTAAAATGTTGCAGTCTGACAACGGTAAGGAGTACTGTAATCGAGCCCTGGAGAGTTTCCTGGAGGCCGAATGGTATTAGGAGAAGGCTGACTACACCGTATACAATAGGACTCTGGTGGAGATGGCCAGATGTTTATTGAGAGAGGCAGGTTTGCCACCGATTTTTTGGGCTGAAGCAATAAGCACGGCGTGTTATATCCGTAACAGATGTCCTACGAAAATTTTGAATGGAGAGGTACCTCATAAGGTTTGGACTGGAAAAATCCCATCTGTTAATTATTTTAAGGTTTTTGGTTCTAACGTGTTTGTTTGAGACAAGACGAGGAAGGATAAATTCGATTCAAGGTTCTACGAGTGTATTTTTGTAGGGTACTCGATGGAATCGAAGGCTTATCGTCTGTGGTGCCCTGAATCTAGAAAGATAATCGTCAGCAGAGATGTTCGTTTTGTTCACGAGACGAGCTCAAGCGGGAGTTACCAGGAGATTTTGAATGAGGACCGGAAAGAGGGTCCACAAAATTTGAAACCTTTTTCAAAGCGTGTACAGATTGACCTTGAAGAGGTAGCCTTTGATGATGAAAGCGTTGACTCATCAGAGGAGATGATTTTACCAGCGGATACGCCGACAACACCAGGAGCTTCTCAGGAAGTTCGTTTCAGACGCGTTAGGGGTCGGCCTAGACTTCTTCGTACTGGTCGGAGAGGTAGGCCAAGAAAATTATTCTACAGTGTTCCAGAGTCTTACAGTGACGAGACAGAGGTCGATCAGTTGGAGGGGGACGAGCAGGAGGACATTGATGATTGTCAGTTTGCCAACTTGATCGCTACTGTGGATCCACTGGCCTGGGAGGAAGCTGAGGTTTCTCACGATGCAAAGGCGTGGGAGGCTACGATGGATGATGAGTATTTAACGCAGATTAAGAATAAAACCTGGGAGATTGTGCATAGACCTGCTGACCGTAAAGTCATTGGTAATAGGTTCGTTTTTAGAACCAAACATGATGATGCTTTGCCTTTAGGGAAAAAGAAGGTGAGGCTGGTTGCCAAGGGTTGCTCTCAACGTCATGGAGAAGATTTTCGTGAAACATTTTCACCGGTAGTGAGATCTACGTCGATTCACCTACTAGCAGCGCTTTCGGCGGAACTGGGGCTTGAGGTTCATCAAATGGATGTGGTAACAGCTTATCTAAACGGTGAGTTGAACGAGTCGGTTTACATGAAGATTCCAGATCGTCTGGAGGCGACCTTGGATAAGATAGTGTCTGGCAAATGGATTGGTTCAAAGTTTCAGATTGTTCAGGACGAGGCGATTTTGTCTACAGCTAGAGGATGGCATACTGCATTGAAAAAGGGTGAGAATAAAGTATGTTTAATACGAAAAGCATTGTACGGCTACGTCAATCAGGTCTTCAATGGCATCGTCGGCTTGTGAACGAGTTGAATCGGTTAGGCTTACGTCAGTTAGTGCAGGATCCATGTATGTTTGTTGCGACTCGAGATGATGAGATTTTAATTGTTACTATTTATGTTGATGATATTATAATTGCGGCTAAAAATGTGAGCTGGATGGGTGATGTGAAGTTGAGGCTGGCAAAAGTGTTCGAGATGAAAGATCTCGGCCCAATTATAAATTGCCTCGGAATCGAGCTTCATCAGAGTGACGATAAACATTCATTACGTTTACATCAACGTCGTTATATTGAAACACTTCTGGAGAGATTTGGGATGAAAGATTGTAAATCAGCTTCGACTCCGATTGATATTAATACAAAATTGCGTAAACCGGAAGTTTTGGATGAGAAGGCGATGATAACTTATCCGTATCAACAGTTGATTGGCGCGTTGATGTATTTAGCGATTTCTACGCGTCCGGATATATCTTCTTCGGTGAATTTTCTTAGTCAGTATAATTCGAATTACAACGAGTCTCATTGGATCGCAGCAAAAAGAATTTTGAGATACCTGAAAGGAACGTTAGATCTCGGTATTATTTATCAAAGAACTGGACAGACTTTATTTGGAGTAGTCGATGCCGATTGGGGTGCTGGTCTTGATGATCGTCGCTCGTATACTGGGTATGCTTTTACTTTGGCTGGTGGAGCTGTGAGTTGGGAGGCACACAAGCAGTCCACAGTTGCACTGTCGAGTACAGAAGCGGGGTACATGGCAATGAGTGAAGCTGCGAAAGAGGTTTTGTATCTACAGGGGCTTCTGAATGAGTTGGTATCGTCATTACTGGTACGGTTTTGTTTGGCGACAATCAAGGTGCGCAGAGGTTAGTCGAGACGCGTGCTTATCATTCTAGGACCAAACATATTGACATTCGCCATCATTTCATCCGTGATATTTATGATCAAAATAAAATAAGGCTAAAGTATATGGAGACAGAAAAAATGCCGGCGGACGTTTTGACCAAAGGTTTGAGTGGTCCAAAGTTACAGAGTTGCATACGATCGCTTGGTGTGATAAGTAATTAGGTGTTTGGCGGGTTACAATTTTGAGACGAGGTGTTAGAGTAGCAAAATTGTATGTTTGTGTGTGCGAGGTCTGTGACGTCAGGTCAGGTGACTGGTCAGGAGTTATCCGTTGTGCGATACCCGTTGCGTGGATAGAAGGTGGTTGAGTTTTGCTCCGAAATGTATCAAGTTGTATAAAGGCATAATTAACGCAATCGTTGTTAATATTTATGTTAAAGCACGTGTTATAATTATCTGCCCACTTTTAATACCAGGTATTCCTTCTGCCTTTTTGATGCACTTTCAAATCATCAAGAAAGTCAGCGGGACGGGGGAGTACTAGTGTGGGAAAGATATTCTGAAATTTCCCATAAATTTATAATTTATCTGTGAAAAATAAAAAATCATGACAAATAATTAATGAAGGGACAATAAACTAATTAATTTACTTACTTCTTTCGATTCCTCACAGAGCTGTCACTTTTAGCAATCGGCACATGAGTTTGTTTATTGTCAAGTTGTATCATTTATACAACAAAATGTGCGTTTATGAGCATAACAAGACCACCCATGATTTCAAATTCCGGGTTTTCAATTAATTATATATACGATATTCATTATTTAATTAATTGCATACACAAAAATAATCGGCACATTATTTTTGTGAACGTCCTTAACTCTTTAATGAAATTCACTGATTATAAAAAAAAATATATTTGCACAATATTTTCATTTAAATTCATTTATGTGCACGATATTTGGACGAAACATTTTTTCTTATAGTGTACAATTTTTTGTACACCATTTATAATATGTGCATAGAGCAAAAGGACACTGTGTACATTTTTAATAAAAAATTATTCAAGTTGGTGCTCGAATTTAATGTGTACAATAAAATTTTATTGTGCACATTCTATTCGACTTTACCATTTATGTAAAAACGTAAATGTGCACGATCCTTATGGTTATAACTCGTATTTTACCGTAAAAAATTGCATAATGAGAATCTAATATTTAAGTTATTGGTTCGACCCATCAAGAGTCACACCCGCATGTTCATTTATAATTTGCATAATTTTGCGTTGCAATATTTTGATAACCGCTGAGTTAATATCAGTCAAATTTTTGTCAAGCATGTATTACACAGAGATGTATCGAATGGCATGAAAAAGTATTAAATTTCATCGTTTTCCTATAAAAAATGGCAAAGATTAGAAAAAAAGTCTGTTTTTAGGATGCTTTCACAAATTTTAATTAAATAACTTCAAAACTGCAAATGCGATTGAGTTGAAACTTTTTTCAGACCTGAACACCATTAAGACGCGTCGACGAAAGAAAAAAAAAGTTGAATCGCGCCATTTGTTTTTGAGAAACCGTTCGATAAAAATTTGCGATTCTTAAAAGTTTTTTCTAAATAACTTTGAAACCGCACGGCCGATAGGGTTCAAACTTCTTTCAGATCTGGCCACCACTAAGACGCGTCTATAAAAAAAAAAAAAGTTGAATCGCTTCATTCGTTTTTGAGAAACCGTTCGATAAAGTTATGTCACACACACACACACACGAACATCTTCCTAAAAACGTCTGAAAATGATTCTGGCACACATGAAACGTGTTTATATCATGCCAATTTCAATTTTCATTTTCGACATGATTCCAATAACTTCCCTCGTCGGGAAGTTAAAAAATAGGAATATCTCATTGTACCCAAACTAATTGACTCAATGTTTTGCAACCGTATTGTAGATCTCGTTAAGACACACATTTTGAAAGAAAAAAGAGCAAAATCAGTTGAATAATTATCGAGAAATAAACCAAAAATCGTGGAAACGAAAAAATTAAAATCTGGAAAACTAATCATACGATCAAATCGCTATTTAACAGGGTTCTTCACTATAACAAAAGGAATCTTTCAAATTTTAAGTTTTTATATCAATTTTTGGGGACGCTAGAGTGCGTACAAAAGCAGAAAGCAGAAAAAACAGAAAAATTGAAATATCTCTAATTTCTTGTGAGGAACCTACACCGGAGGAAAAAACGAAAAAAGCGATTTCTAAGAAACTTACCGGCCGATTTCAATGAACTTGCGCTCACAGGTAGATGCATTCAATACCAATAACTGACAATTTTTTCAGATTTTATTCTCAAAATTTAGTCCTTTTTATGTTAGATTTTGTAAGTGAAGATTTTTGAAAAAAATTGATACATACAGACACTATGCTCAAACTTCGTATTTTTACGTTTCAAATCATTATATATCGTTTACAAGCATAATTAGCAAAAGTCAAAATGGACCGATTGCAATGCTTCTATTCGGAAGCAAAAACGACTTTTTCGAGCAATACTTATACAGTTCTGGCTAGAAATACTGAGAAACAAAAATCTCTTTTTGTAACTACTCTGCAGAATACTGAACTTCAATTTACTGTAACTTCCTTCAGCATAATGGAAAAAAATCGAAAGTCGTATGTACGATTTTTAGACTGTGGGAGGAGACATCTACGTACGATTTATGTCGTTGAATAATTTGTTTAAGTACAATGATACAAAATTGAGCACTTGGAGCCTTCTGATTCTACTAGCCTTATTGACTTTGTTAACAGCTATTTTGTCATTGCAAGCTTTCTGTTATTTTTTATAAATTAACAAGGATTTTTGGGGCTCAAAGGTATTTTCGTACCGGAAGGTGAAACAGGATCCAAGTCAAATATTTTTCCCGGTAAAAGTCAAAAGTTGAAAATCTCATCGAAACATATGTAACTTAAGAAAGCAGAATGTTTGCAAAAATAGTCCTTACGCTCATAGAGGTTCTCGAGAAGACCGTATCATGATAAGTGACTGGCTTCAGTGGCGACCATTTGGTACTACGGCAAGATATTTGGGTTCATAACGAATAACAGGGGGCTCACAATTAAACCACTTGCAATATATAACCATGATATTCTTTCCCTTTGTTTACGCCTCATGAAGTTCCTGCAATATATAGAATCGATAATATGCCAGTGTCCTGTTGTCATTACCAAAAAGTTAACAAAGTGTTTACGCAAATGAAATTCTGCTATTCTGTAACAAACCTCACGAAGCCATTTATCTTTCCACATTTTGTGCAAGACATTAAAGCGATCGATCAGATACATTTGATTTTTGTTTAGCAATGCCGACATAATACCGGAATAGCATGAATGACATTTCCAATTTTGTCCCTTTCAATTTCCCGATAGGAAAGTTATAGTAATCACCCCGAAATCGAACTTTTTCATTTCGGCCTGTAACTAGGGTTTTAAGTATACGAAAATGATCCCCAACGAGTTCTGAGTAAATGTGCCTGTGTGTGTGTGTATGTTTGTATGTGTGAATGTGTGGAATCGGAATTTTGATTAACGATTTCTCACGAACGGGTGGAACGATCGGGGTCACCGAGGTCTTATTCGGAGCGTCTTCATAGAACTTAGATCGCATTAGTTTTTGGAGTAAATTGACCGAGCATTTTTTATGTTATTAACAATTGAATTGGCACAACGCTCTATTTCAACAACGGAAAGAGATTTAGTAAAATGTATGGAACAGAATTTGCTCTGTAAATGAAAATGCATATTTAGTGTTTTTATCACTTTTTTCCATATTTGTCATAATTAAGGAGGTATGACAGGTTTAACCCTCGAGCGTTCGTACCCCCATTGGCGTCTCACTCCCACTCCAGTAACGCGCATAATTCTCGTCCTCACGCTGACTACGCAGCTTGTCAAATATTCATGATTATCTGTTTGATAAATGGGAGTGAAACATGTAATTGGCGTATCGAAAAATGCAGGAATGGCAAACAGAAATTACAAATCGGAAAGTTTTGTTTGTGTTCCCAACGGGGATACACACACTTTTATCCTACTAGTCTTTTCTTTATACTGTGAACGCTCAACGATGGGAGTCTATACTTTTCAATCTGATACAAGATTTGATGTTCGTGTACATGCTTGGTCAGCATGGAGAGGAAGTACAAAGGGTATTTTCGCAAGATTTTGACTAGTGATAGATTATTTTGTTTTTTATGTGTAAACATCTTAGCGCTCGCTAGAGCACCACTTTCGGCGGGGTGTACCTTTCTGAAAGCGTAAACAACATTCGTGTGTGCCCGTGTGAGCTCAACAGTCATCTGAAGATGGTGCTTCCACCGCAATCGCAGGATGTTTACACATAAATTCCGAGTCCAGGGAACGAACTCGTTAATTTTTGTTTTTTATATTGGAGCTATTTTTTTCCAAATCGTCATACATATTGTAATGCTCGATACAAATTAAGTTTTCGAGAATTCATCTATCAGTCGAGTTTTCTAGCGCCGTTAAATTTTTTTTTTCTTTGTTGTTAACGACGCATCAACTACGACGGTTCTTAGCGCCGGCGCTGGACTTATTATAGTCGTTAGACGCTCACGACTTTTCCTCTGTCACGCACAGTTATGGATGTTATTCGTTCACAGTGAGGGTAGGATCATTCAGTTGTAAACTGTTTTTTGGTACTCGTATTTTTGGAACTTTTAGGGGTGAACTGTTTATACTTTTGGGGTGCCCATTATTTGACTAAATCAAATAATCCAGAAAAAATCCACCGGTACCCGGGATTGAACCCAGGTCCTCTGGATCAGTAGGCTGGCACCTTACCTACTTCACCATACGACTTGACTTGACTTGAAAATTGTTTATTAACATTTGTCATATATACATACTATATACAGTATTAATATCTTAAGTGCTACGTTCTAGATCACCAGCCGTTGGCTTTATATCTAATTTGAAAGAAGTGTAACCTAAATTTGCATTATTACAGATATTTGTGATTATTTACATGATGACTCGATATAAGGTAAAATGACTTCTAAAAAACCTTATAAGTAATGGGTGCATGAGGGGCGGGAGAGAAAAGGATATATGGAAAGGTGGGACAAAACAGGTGGTCAGCGGGACCAATTGGATTTTATGTCAATATTGATGTTTTGGAGCTGGGGATTAGGATGGGTTTGTAGCTTAAATTTAAATGTCTCATTTATTCTATCGATAAATTCGCCTATGGTTGTCATGCCGAGCGTCTCGTGCATTTCCACAATAGTCGTTCTTCTTTTAAAATTTCCTATTATCCGTAGGAATTTATTTTGAATCACTTGAAGATGATTTAAGTGCATTTTCGCTGCATTGTGCCAGGCTGGACAACCATAGGTGATAATGGGCCCAATTAACCCTTTGTAGAGAGTAAGTTTGAGGGATTGACTGAGCGCGGGTGATTTTAGCAAATTATACAATTTTACTAGGATAACTTTAGTCTTGACCTTGATTTCAGATATATGCTTTTTCCACAGGAGTTTGGAATCGATGTGTAAGCCTAAATACTTTACAGAGTCGGTTGGTGTGATCTTATCGCTACGAATAGTTAAAGTCGGCTTGGCCTTGGAGCTAGTAAATAAGATTGCTTCTGTTTTAGCAGCATTCACTTGAATTTTCCATTTCGTTAATTCACTGATTGTGAGAGAAGCAGCATTTTCTATTCTTCTAATAGCTTTGTTTATCGATTTGCTAGCTGAGTACAAAGCAATGTCATCAGCATAGCCTGCAATGGATACATTTTTCGGAATTCTGCTAAAAACAGAAGCAATGTACAAGTTGAATAAAACAGGCGAGAGAATAGACCCTTGTGGGACTCCCGCGACAATTTCTATTTTATCCGAAAGCGAAGTTTCGACTCGAACTCGGATATATCTATTTGAGAGATATGATAGTAAAATTTTACAGAGATATTTAGGGACATTTAATCCTTCGAGTTTGTATATAAGGCCTGTGGGCCAAACAGAATCAAAGGCCTTCTCGCTGTCGAGGAGAAGAAAAACGGTATCTTCTTTCCGGTCTTTCGCGGATTTTATATCATTCGTAATTCTAACCAGCTGGTGGCAGGTCGAGTGTTCTGATCGAAAACCAAATTGATTGATAGGCATTAGTTGTAACTCTTCTATGGGTTTTTTGAGACGAGCTAAAATTATTCGCTCAAAGAGTTTAGCCAATACCGGTAGGAGGCTAATAGGCCTATAGCTCACCGGGTGCGTAGGGGGCTTCCCGGGCTTTAGAATCGGAATGACCACCGCTCCTTTCCAGATTTCCGGGAAATATTGTCTGAGGAGGCATGCATTGTATATCTTTGTTAGTACACTTATTGCTTTAATTGGGAGGTTTTTTAGTGCTATATTGGGAATATTATCCACACCCGGGGCAGATTTATTTTTTAGTTTTTTGATAGCGGAAGTGATTTCACGGGGATTCGTGAGGAATTTTATGGGAGTTTCGATAGGGGCTTTGAGGATAGTTTTTCTCACATGACCTGTGACTTGTTGTTCAAAGGATTTGTTGCCTCGGGAGGCCGATATTTCGTGTATTTGTGCGTAGTGTATGCAGAGTGTATTTGCCTTGTCATGGTCTTCTGTGTGGAGTGTGTTGTTTGACTGTAGTGTGGGTATTTTTCTTTTACCGCTGTTATTAAAATATTTTGCTACGCGCCAAATAGAGTGATCTTTTAAGTTTATGTTTCTGAGTTTGTTGTCCCAAGATGATTGTTTCCATTCGGTTAATTTAAGTCTGATTTCTTTTATCAGCTGATTGAGTTCGGATTTAAGGTAGCGATTTCGGGGTTTTTGCCATCTTGACCTAATGTAATTTTTTAGCTTTATTAATGAGGCTATTTCGGGTGGGATAGGAGTGTGGGTGGATTTGGTTGAGCGGATGGGAGTGGAGCAATCCAGGGCTGTTTGAATGATTTGGGTGAAATGTGTTATGTGTTGATCTATTGCTTCAGTGTTGTTACAAGTAGGGTTTGGTGTAGAAATCTCATCATTTGAGGTATCCTTGCATTTATTCCAGTCGGTTTTCGCGTAGTTTAAAATTTTTGATGATTCTGGTGACGTTGGTCGGCCAAATAGGGAGAAAAACAATGGTAGGTGATCGGATGGGGATTCGGAAAGTGTGGTGAAATTATTAATGATAGAGATGTTGTTTGTTAATAAAAGGTCAATAGTACTAGGAGTGTTTGAATTATGAGGGTAGTGTGTAGGAACGTCTGGAAAGAGCAGATTAATTTTTTGTTCCGTCAAAAAATTTGAGAGAATCTTACCTGATTCGTTTGGCCTAGCAGAGGTCCAAGCGGTGTCCTTCGCATTGAAGTCTCCAACAATAATTGTTGGAGTAGTATCGGAAAATAGGTGCCTCAATAGGTTTATCTATTGAGACATCCGGTGGATTGTAGATCGAGTAGATCTTCGTTTTTTTATTGTTTACTTGGACCTCTACTCCCACGTATTCGGTGAGCGACAGGAGATCATGCGGAAGAGTTCTATGTGACAAGGTTTTGTGGATGGCCACCGCAACACCACCACCTGCGTTGGCCGTTCTGTCTTCCCTGATCAGCGAGAAGTCTGGGAAGTTAATTTTCTTCGTTTTGCTGGTTAACTTAGTCTCTGAAATCAGACAAATTTTGATGTTATTTCTATGGACGATGTGTAATAACTCGTCCAGATTAGGCTTGAGCGCAAAAATATTAATTGCTAATATGTTGGTTATGTTTGCTGGGGAATCGTAGGTGTGTTTGAGGAGGGTAAGAACAGGTGGACATAGGATGCGCTGATTGTGATCCTATCAATTGGTGTAAGGGCTGTTTGGAGTTTAGAGCTCATCTCTTCAAGCTCTGAAAGGATTTCGGGGATTCTAAGGGTTGTTAGCTCGTCAAGGACTTGCTTCGCTGTAATTACATAGTTTTTAGTTCTACTTAAATGAGATTCGGGAACATGTGTTTCCATTGGGATGGTCCTAGGTTCAGTAGTGGGTGCCATAAGATTCCTTCTCGAGGTTTCCGCCGTCGGGAAGAAGGAAGCGTAGGTGGGCCTGGACGTGTTGGCAGTAGAACTCGGAGTTGGCACTGGGACTGCAGGAGACTGGAGGAACTGGATGTTCCTTTCCCGATTCTGGATCGTGGCCGAGTGAGGTGTAGCGGTCAATTCTAATGGCGCTATGCTGGGCCTGGCCGATTGGGCTCGTTTTTTCTGAGTTTCCATGAATTTTAGGCGCATGGAACACTCTCTGTAGCTGGCTGTGTGGGCGAGTCCGCAGTTTGCACACTTTAGGGTTTTGGAAGTGCAGATTTTTACGTCGTGGTTTGACGCACACTTGACGCATCTCAGGTTCAGGTTGCAATGTTGGCTTGCGTGGCCAAATCTCTGGCACCTGAAGCATTGGGTAGGTTGCTGGGATTTTACATATTTTTCTACCTTATATGTATGGTAGAAAATCGTTTTGATTTCAGCGAAGCTGCTCAAGGTTGTTTCCGGGCCAACCGTGATAGCGAAGATCGGTAATGGCCTGTTTTCTTTGGTGTCTCCGTCTTTGTTTACTTCCACGAACTGGCGAACGGAAAGTACGTTGATGCCGTGTTTTGATAACTCGGCTTGAATTTCGTCTTGTGAAAAACTGCTTGGAAGCCCTTTCAGAATATATTTTTTCGGTCGCTCACTTTTAAGACCGAAAGTGAAAAAATTTATATCTCGCCTTTTCAGGATACTTGCGATTTTGTTGTAGTCCTCGAGCGTTCGTAGATGGACGATCGTGGTACTTCCATTAAATTTCATCTTGAAATTTTTATCTGTGGCGTTGCTCTGCAGAAAATTGATTAATTTTTTTGTCTTCATTTTTTCATTCTCGATGATTAATGGAGGGACAGAAATTTGTTTTGGAGTCTCTTGAGGTCCATCAGAAGTGTCGGAAGGTTTGGCGAGGCGAGCGGGAACTGAACCCGCACTAGTCGAAGGTTTCGTAACGGTTTTTTTCGTTTTTTTGGGTCTTCCATCGGAGGACTCATTTTGGCTTTCCTTTTTGGAGCCAAGGGAATTTTGAGGTTTTTTAAGTTTGACACTTTTGTGCCAAAACTTTTACTCGATTTAGAATTTCACTGTACTATAAGCGCTGTACGTTAGAAATTTATATTTCGCAAAGAGCGGTAGACATGCGTCCGCACGACACCGACTCAAAACAAAAACCATACGACCGGCGAAAGTAATTTGTGAACCCTACTATGAACAGGAAAAGATTCGAAAGTAAATTTTCCAACCATTTTGAAAAAAAATTGAATCTTGCGATGGCTTGTCTCACAGATCTCCCACAATTTTGAAGTTATGAACATTTTCCGCAATTATATTAGTCCTATATTCTGGCGCTCTCCCAAATTACAAAATATTAAACCTTTTAAAGGCGCCCATTTTGCCCACAATGTCCCCTACCCATCGGCCATATTTTTTCACAATGCAATTACTGCGCCACTAATTACACAAAACTTTTGGAGTATAGTTCAACAACCAACTTGGTCCTTTCTTAGAATTGGAAATGGGTAATTTCCGATCTTTCGGAGTCACTTCCAACTCTGTCAGATAGGTAGTCACTACAATAGCTGGTTCCCTGAAATTTATTATCAACATATTGATTATTAATTACAGCAATATTTGGTTTGCACTACGCCACTGACAAATATTCAAAATATTTCAGAATTTCCCGGCAATTTGTTTTTGATAAACAAGAGGGCTACAGTTAACGTTGTTAAAATTGACATCATTTAATTTTTTTATGATTTCGGTTAATGGGGGAAAAATAATGGAAAACCCACAAAACTTTAGTATACCACAAGAGTTATTCGAGTTCTTCGAGGAAATATTTTTGTGAATATTGAAATTCAGACGCCGCCCGCTGAAACAGGTTTTCAACTCTATATATCGTATAGGCGTTGGGTATGAGAGGTTAAAATATGGGAAATTTGTCAATATAGAAAGTTCTGCCGTGGAAGGGCTGCTATCATGAACGGGGTCTCAATCCCCGTTTCTCTAATTTCCAGCTGACTGAACTCTATGTTTATACGGTATGTGAAACTAGTGACTCATATGGTTGGCATTTTCAAAAGTTTTAGCATGCTCAATGTTTTTTGCACTTATGAGGTTATTCCATTACCAAATTATTATATGTCAAAATTGTTATCGCCGCGTACTATTAAAAAATGTAGGAAAGCTATTTTGATGTCGCTATTGTTGCTTCGAATACCATAAGGCCCATGTACAATTTTTCGACATAATTATGATGCCTCATTTCCATCATGGTCACAACGATGCATCTGACATATACGCAGTATCATCGAACCTATATTGAAATACGGTAATGGCTACGTGGATCGAAGTCTACGTGTGAGCATGTCCTGCATAGTGGACCCATAGGGACTGGTAGTCCAGTTAGTATGAAGAGCTATAGAAGCTTACCTATGTCTACTCACAATAGTATAAGCCGAAGTTGCATCGGCACCAGTAACAGCAGTAGTAGTGGTAACAGTAATAGCAGCATCAGGAGTAGTAGTAGTAGTAGTAGTAGTCGTAGTAGTCGTAGTAGTCGTAGTAGTAGTAGTAGTAGTAGTCGTAGTAGTCGTAGTAGTCGTAGTAGTAGTAGTAGTACTAGCAGTGATAATACTAGCAGGAGTAGGACTAGGAGTGATAAAAGCAAACGAAAAAAAAAAGCAGAAAGGGCTCGCAAACTATCATCGTAAGTGGCATTGTAGCCGCCAGTAGCAGAGGATATCACGGAATATATTATACCGTTCCTGGGGCTTTATATGAAACGATGTTAAACTATCATAATCAACTGCGTAGGCCTAAAAATATCCATGCTTTTCAATGCATGCTAAAAGTATCCATGCAGTCGACCGTATAAAGTCCCGGAAAATTTTTCCACTTGTACGCACTTTGCTAACTTCTACGGTGTTCATTAAAGAATACTCGTGTATGAACATTTTCAACTACGACTCATGCATACTTATGAACATTTTCTACAGGTAAGCATGATTAAAAACAAAAGGTCTAACATTTTCATAAAAAATATCCCACTTTTTTAAGTGCAAAGTATGCTTCAACCAAACCCTTTTTTTCGTTTGTCAAATCAATTTAGTTTCATTTTCGCAAATCCATTTTCAAAGACTAATAGCTTTAATATCAATTTTCTTACTTAAATGTAATACATTTTTTTTTTCATTGTCCACTGTACTTTTGGAGAAAAGTATTTAATTGTTCAGAATCGGAATTTCAATATATTGTATGAATAGTTGTGTTGAGGAATATTGTCCATGTATTTCATAATTTTTGGCATTGCCAAAGATGTAAAAAATTAGCCTTGTATGTTAAATATAAAAAACATTGCTTCTTCTCATGACAACTATACTCATCATTATTCCAATTTTTTTAACCATAATTTTTCAAAAAACAAAAATATAAGGCGATTGATCGAGTAGGGCTGGAATAGCCGATATAATAATGCACTGACGATATGTACAACTCATCAAAAGAGCGTAGTGCTCACGTCAACAATTCCACATTTTTGTATTATTAAAACCATGTGACATCACACTGCCCACGATCCCCCCCTCCCCCCAAACGGGCAACGCAATATTTGAACGGCCCCATACTAGAATTTGGTATATTTTTCCATGTTTTATCTACTCATGAAGACGGAAATTTTTCCCATCCCTCGTGGAAATCAGGTCGTCAGAATATGTCAGAAAATGACATAATATGTCAAATTATGACATAATATAACAAATTAATGCGTAGAACATATGTCATAATCGGTTAGAATTTGTCATTTTCTGTCATAATATGTCAATAGATACAAACGAGAGGATGCACTAGTAAAATTACAAACGCATCTTCTAATTATGTATGCTCATTGAAGTCGTTCTCACATTTGTATCGTTTGGTCAAATGATTTATTTTGTATTTTTTCAGTTTGTGAAACGCGTTTGAGTCGATGACGGAAAGTAATTTAATAGAGTAAAGTTTGAAACTGCATGCGGAGTAGAACCCTATTTAAAATCATGCCACCCAAAATTTTTTGTGCGAAGAGCTCGTATAAACACATTTTCAGGGAATAGCAAATGTTCACATTTCAGAAGATTCTGATTCACCTGAAAATACTTTGCAGAAACATTTGTTTTCAACATCATGAACTAATTTGTTAATAGGTTGACAATGTTGACAACTGTTTGAAAATTTGGCCACATTTTTGATAATTTTTGGCTTTCTGACAACTTATCAACAGCATAATATTTAAACTTGCATAATATTGTGATAAATAGTTCGAAATTTCAAACAAGATTTTGGAATTTTCAACCTTTTCCAAATTGCAAAGTTCACCAAAAAAATAATAACCTCAAAGCCCTTCAATTTTTTGATACTTTTCAACATTGTTCAAGCATTCTAAAAAAATTCAATCCCTTAAATGTCGAGAATTTCCAAAACACTCGAAAGCATCAAAACGGAAAATCATTACAGGAACATTTTACATCAGCCAAACTGTGTATACCTTGAAGGCGGTGGAAAAGAAACCTATTTATTTTCAGTTGTTTTTGTTCATGAAACAAATTTTACGACCAATCCTAACAAAATTTCTGAAAAAGTTTAGCCAATCATTTTTAAAGAGATGTCTATGGAGTATGCTCCGAGGATTCACAATCATCTGACACGTGAACATTTACTACTCTGTAAAATATCATTTGTACGTCGTATAATGAAAAAAGGTGGATTTCTTGGAATAGACAACAAATTACACTGAATGTTAGTACTCTACTGTGTTGTTCCAGACCTATTCCTATGATTCCTGCATTATATCTATTAGAATTTAGAATAGTACTTACTGTTCTGGTCTCAATACCAAAAGAAGTGGATGGCTCTTTAGAAGTCGATGGTGCCGACATTACCATCGCTCTCAATGTAGCTACTTCTTTCCTCAACTCCGCAAATTCTCCCATGAACATTAGTTTTTCCCCGTTATGGATTCTGATTGGAATTGGTTCTACAACAGTTATGGCGATGAAATGTGATTAATTTGAACATTATATGTGAATAGCTTACTATAGCAATGCAGTTTTTCACAATGGAGAACTTACAGGTCATCCAGATATTCCAAATAACCTCATCTATAGATGGCAATATTTTGTTGAGCGATAATAGAAAGTTCGTGAAATTGAGATGCAAATTTGCTGTCCGTGACGTCACAAAGGTGTACTTATATTTCTATGGAATACACATCCGTTCAGTAAGTTAACTTGAAGATGAACCCTCATTGCCCTTACGACTCGTTCAGTAACACTTTCGTGACGTCCCGTTGGTTTTTGAGCGGTTCGGAAACTAGTGGTTTAGAGTATGCGATAATTAAAAAATGAGCAATTGGAAAAAATTTCTCTCTAATTCTGTCACATTCTGTATAATCCCATCGAGTATGATCTTGCCAAGAGAAAAGTAAAAAATAAATAAACGAGAGGTGCGTCTGACCCTTTATGAGTCGAACCAATAATTTCCCGATAGTTCCCCCGTATACGTTATAGCCCAAATTTCGTTTCATGTCTCAAATTATGACCTTTTTGAACTGTTAAAAATTTCAAAATATTGAAAAATGATGTAATTTTTAAAATTAAAAAGCATTTTTCAAATACAGGGTGTCCCGCAACTGCGCACTCTAAATTTGAGGGTGGGAAGAGGGCAAAATTTGGAGTCCAAAGTTCCTTTTCCACTTTTCTCTCCAAGGCCCCCCTACCGAGTTACTCAATTTCCATTGAATAGTTATGAATTAGCTTTCACATGTCCCATGTGGGTACACATATACATACTCGCACACATACACATACTCGTACGCATACACATACACATACTCGTACGCATATACATACTCGTACACATACACATACTCATACACATATATGTACAGGTCGGGGCTTTGGCGTAGTGGTACAGTATGTGCCTACTACTCCGAAGGTCCTAGGTTCGCGCCTGGCCGCCGGAGAATATTTTTTCAAAATATTTTCTCCTGGATTCCGACCGATGCAGGAACTTCTGTGTGTGCTATCGGCGGTACCCATCAAATGAGACCGCCCGGCCGAGCGGGAACCTAACCCGACGCAGGGAGGGGGGGGGTGGGTTCCATCATAGGCGCCGGCCATCGTAGCACAGGGGTTTCTGGAGGTTTACCCTGTGTTTAGAAATACGATGGCCTAAAAATGGCCAAAGTCGGCCCCAGCCGCATGGGTGGGTGTCCGGTATGCCCCCTGAAGTAATGCTTATACGGCCGCTACCGGGGGCGTACAAATGAGAGGGACAGAGGAAAAAAAACCACATATATGTACACATATTCATGCACATACATGTAGATATACAAACACAATTGTATCCGACGCGGACAACCCCCAAAAGGGAAATTCCGCCGTCGGTTCCGATCAGGTGAAAGCCCTGGTGGCCGGCGCTGGCTCCTCGGATTGTGGGAAGAGCCGACCATTACTTGATTGTCCCCGGGTGGCCCACTTGGCCCCAAATACTACAAGTGGATTACAAATGACGACGAAGACGACATGGGATCAGCAGGAAAATGATCTGGCAACGCTGGTGAATTTTCTTACCGATAAAAATCGAAGAACGATCAACGCAGAGATCCGAAATCTTGCTTGGAAGATCCAAACATCCGCGAAGCGGATAAGAGCCATGACAGAAAGTGGAGAATTCAAAACACCCTTGCCAGCAGCGGCATGGCTGACACCCCCAGGTGCCAGATTGTTCCAGGCGAATCAACGGAGCGGCCATGATCCCCATCGAAAGACCGGCAACATCCCAAGCTACGCCAACAAGAAGGGATAAAAGAAAGGAGAGAACGCCGCCCAATGACACAGCAGGAAAGAAGCTCGAAAGTGCTCTAACAGTACCCATAAATGTGGAGGAGCTGGTGAGTAATGAGACTTCACCAAGTGGAAATACGGCCACGGACGAAGTATCTAATCCGGAGATGGAAGATGATGAAAGTGGTTGGGAGAAGAGCAAGAGACGAAGAAAAAACGGAGGCCGTCGGATAAAACAGCCGCAGGAGATGTTCTGTTAATTTCTGCCAGAGGAAAGAAAAAGCAAACCATTGAGCTGGAGCAGGCCCTGGTTGGAGCCCTCAAAAATGAGTCAAAAGTCCTCAATAAAGGACCACAAGATGAACTGGAAATAAGAGACCTCGATGAGGTCACAACCAAAGAGGATATTCTCGATGCCTTGAGAAGAGCTGACGACGCGGATAGTGACGTCCCACTGAGTGCCATCAGGAGCCTTCGGAAGTCATACAGAGGAACACAAACAGCTACAGTAATACTTCCTACAGCTACGGCAAGGAACGTATTGAGCACGGGCAGTAAAATACGAATAAGCCTAGTATATACCCGTATTGTGACAGCGGTAAGGCCCATGAAGTGCTTCAAGTGTTGGCAGTACGAGCATCTTGCCGTTAATTGCAAGAGCTCCATTGATCGATCAGACCTGTGTTATAAATGCGGCGAGAAAGGACACAGAAGCTCCGATTGTAAAGCGTCTCCGAAATGCGTTTTATGCGTAGAACTGGAGCCCACCAAAGACCATGCCCATGTAACTGGTAGCATCAAATGTCCAGTCTACCAGGGTGCACTCCAGAAGATCCGTACACAGCCATAGTGCGAGTGTTACAGGTGAACCTTGCTCACTGCGCAACAGCACACGATCTGCTGACGCAGACGGTTCGAGACCTGAAGACTGATGTTGCCGTCATTTCCGAACCTTACAGGAATCTACCTTCCCAAAACTGGGTGACCGATACTAGCAATAAAGCCGTCATTTGGTCCTACGGTGGTTTACCGTTTGAAGCATACGATGGTGTCAAACAGTCTGGATTTGTTGTGGCCAAGGTGAATGGTATCTATTTCTATAGCTGCTATGCACCACCAAGCCTTTGTTATGAAGACTTCACAGCATTTCTAGATAGACTCGTGATGGATGCGGAACAGCATTTCTCGGAAACCATTGCGGGTGATTTCAATTCCTGGGCAGTCGACTGGGGTAGCAAGGAGACGAATCAGCGAGGATGTGCTTTACCAGAAGCCTTCTCGACTTTAGATGTTGTCCTATTGAACGATGGAAGTGAACCAACATTTCGCAGAGGACAAGCGAGCTCAATTATAGATCTCACCTTTGTCAGCAGGAGCCTGCTCAAAGGAAATTGTGCATGGGAGGTATCTAGGATCTATACTGCCAGTGATCATAGAGCGGTACTCTGGGAGTTGTCTGTTGACCGGAGGTTCGCGCCCACATCAGAAAGAACAACCGAAGTCGGCTGGAATGTGAGAAAATTCGACATTACCACCTTCCTTATAGCACTGAAGACTGACCCCATACACGGTAGCACTACCGCAGAAAAAGTAGACGGAGTCATCCGGAGAGTCACCGACGCCTGCGATGCTACTATGCCCAGGAAATTTAGGAGAAACCGACGGCCACCAGTGTATTGATCCTGGCAACGCGTAAGTCTGAAGTCCAATCCTGAAAGCCTGGAAGTGAAGTATAAAGCCGCTAAGCGTGAACTCACCAAGGCCATAAAGCTTCGCAAACGAGACTGTTGCAACGAGCTTTTGGAGGAAGTGGATAAGGATCCTTGGGGCAGACCGTACAAGGTGGTTATGGCGCGACTTAAGAGTCAACCGATGCCATCACCGACTTGCCCTGAGCTCCTGGAGATGATTGTGTCTGTCTTATTTGTCCAACAATCGAATATTACTGGGACGTATGTGAAGAATGGTATCAAGGACGAAATTCCACCGATTACAGCTGATGAACTATTCCAGGCCTGTAGTAGAGTGGGCAACAACAAGGCCCCTGGTCTCGATGGTGTGCCAAACATAGCACTGAAGGCCGCCATTAATGCAGCACCTGGAATCTTTCTCGATGTGTACAATGCTTGCATTCAGGAAGGTATCTTCCCCATCAGATGAAAGCAACAGAGACACGTACTGCTTCCTAAGGGAAAAAAGCCTCCGGACGAACCGGCATCATATCGTCCACTCTGTATGCTGGATACTGCGGGCAAGATCCTGGAGCGACCTACACATCAGAGAATTGAGGCAGTGGTGGAACCCCTATTGGCCGAAGCCCAATACGGCTTCAGACGACGACGATCTACGGTGGATGCTATAGACCTGGTGGTGAAAACAGCGAAGAGAGCGATTGAGGGCGGACGATGGAAAGGAGGTACGAAACAATACTGTTTGGTTGTTACTCTGGACGCCAAGAACGCTTTCAACTCGGTACGGTGGGATTCCATTTTGGCGGCATTATCGAAGCTATCTGTATCGGCATATCTCCAAAAGATGGTAGGTAACTACTTCACCGACAGAGTTCTCAAGTATGACACAGAAGTAGGCCCCAAAACATATAAGGTGACTGGGGGTGTACCTCAAGGCTCAGTGTTGGGGCCCCTTCTGTGGATTATCGTGTACGACGAATTGCTGAAACTGGCACTGCCGACGGGGGCAAAGCTCGTGGCGTTTGTAGATGAAGTGGCTATAACCATCGTGGAAAACCATCTATTCACGATTCAGCTCATTTTCGATAATGTTTTTAACAAGATACGGAAATGGATGGACTCGATTGGTCTACAACTTGCAGAGCATAAGACTGAGGCACTACTCATCACAAGCCGAAAGAAATTGGAGACAATCACGCTGCAAGTCGGCCAGCACAAAATAACTTCCCAGCCCTATATACGGTACTTAGGAATTATGATTGATGCCCCACTCAGTTTTAGACAACAAGCCCGACATGCAAGCAGTAAGGCCGGTGCAGTGAGGACTGCCCTTGCAAGACTCATGCCGAACATTGCAGGGCCAAAACAGAGGAGAAGGCTCTTATTATCATCAAATGTCACGTCGGTATTCACATATGGTATACCTATATGGACTGATGCACTTTGAAGTCAAGCAGCACGACGGCAAGTTGTTCCTGTGTACAGGCTAAGTGTCCTCAGAGTGGCTGGCGCATACCGGACAGTATGCAACGCAGCAATGTGTGTCATTGCTGGGATGATACCTATCGAAGTTCTAGCGGAGAAGCGTAGGCGACTCTAGACATGCAAAACATCAACTGAGCTGAGCCTAGTGGAACTGAGAAGAGAAGAACGTAAACACTGCATCCAGCGATGGCAGCTGCAGTGGGACGCCTCGAGCAAAGGTCGGTGGACTCATCGAATTATTCCGAAGCTTAATGTTTGGCTTGACCGATCACATGTACAAGTCAATTACTACCTAACCCAGATGCTCTCAGGACAGGGGTGCTTTCGGGAATATCTTCACAAATTCAAGCATGAAAAGCTTCGGAAAAATCCAGAGTAGACGGAGGATCTTTTTAGCGTGAACCACCGGAAAGTATTCGCACTGAGGAAGCCGCGGCTGTCGTCTCCTACGCAACGAAGTACCCCTTCGCAGATGTTCCATCGTGATTTGGGGATACTCGGATATAGAAGGTTGTCCTTCTACTAGTTCAGGCCAAGGGGTATTGTGGCTTGTTTTTTCTTTATTTTGTTCTATTAATTTGTAATTTTTTTTCGTTTGGCTTCAATAAAGATTTACAGACAAAGAGAGGAAAGAGAAAGAAGGAAGCGCAAGGAAGGAGGTTGGCTTCCTTCTTTCTCTTTTTTCATTTAATAAACAGAAACACACACACAGAGGCCAACTCGAAGTTTGAAGGTGTTCATTTTGGCATACTTAAAACCCCAATTAGATAATGAAACAACAAATTTGGATTTCGGGGGCATTACAATAATAAAAAAGTGCCAGGATCGATGAAACTTTCACGTTTCTCGACGTTTTGCATCATCCTGAAGTCATTTCAGAAAAGTGTCTGTATGTGTGGGTGCGCGCGTGTGTGTATGTGTGTCTAAACAAAAAACTTTGTTTAACGGTTCTGGCGGAACCACCGGAGGGATTTCCTTTTGTTTTTTTAATTGACGCATTTCAGTGATATCTAGGTCTGGAGAGAGTGATTTTTTCAACAAATTATCGGTTCACTTGTTATTAACAAATTTAATTGTTCATATCGCTCTATCGCAAGAACGGTTTGAGATACGAAAAAAAGTGTCACGTGAACGTTGTTCCTCGCCAACAAATACACATTTGGTGTTTAATGACTTTTTTTCTTGACACTCGTAATTAATTAATTAATTCAGTATGTTACACAGAAAATTGAACTTGAACTTTTCATTTCTTTCACCGATTTCCATGGTGAGTAGGTCGGAGAGAAGTGTCAAAGTGAAATAACAATTAGTTCTATTGTTATTAACCATTTCAAGTGTTTACAACGCCGTATCTCATGAAATATTGTAGATACGGAAAAACATGTCCAACATCTGTACCTGATCTCCACGTTCCATGACTCTTCGAAACGTTTTCGACCATTTTTAGCGCGATGATTGTCTGTGTGTGTGGTTGTGCGTATGTGACAAAAATTTTGTCGAACGATTTTTCTTCAACAAATTATCCGATTTGTATTTTCTCATACTCATTCGGTAGGTTTCTGCGAACTTAGACCTGATTAGGTTTTGAACATAATCGATCCCGCGAGTTTTCAGTTATTAACAAATTGAATGGGTTATATCGTTGTATCCTGAGAACAGTTGAAGATACGAAATGAAATATTCAATGAAAGTTGTTCCACACTCAAAAATACATATTTGATGAAGTATAAGTTGTTTTGCTAACACCCATAATGAATTGTTATTGACCAAATGGATTGTTTATATCGCTGCATCGCGAGAACGGTTAAAGATACGAAATAAATTACTCCATGGAAGTTGTTCCACACATAAAAATACACATTTGATGTTGTATAACCCTTTCGTGCTAACACCGATAGTGAATTGTCATTACCAAATGCAATTGTTTACATCGCTCTATAGCATGAACGGTTGGAGATACAGAGCGAAGTGTCCAATGAAGGTGGTTCCACGCGTGAAAATACACATTTGGTGTTCGATGACTTTTTTTGCTAACGCCCATAGTTAATTGTCATAAAAAAATTACATTATCTAACTACTACATATTTAGAATTATATCATTAAAAAATTCCATTATCTAACTACTACATGGTACTTTTGATAAACATTGCGCTGAATATTTCAAGAAGTCATCACGGGGGCTTCGAGAATTACGAAATAGATAATTCTCGAATTTATTCCTTCACTTAAGACAATGGGGATAATATGTTGAAATTGGGCCGCCTGTTTTGGGAAGATCAAATAGAGCTGGCGTGTGATGGTTATGAAAGTGAGGACGAAGCATAGCTGGATCAAGATCCTGCCTTGTTGAGTGAAAAAGCAGCAGTAGGGCTTGATAGTCCCTATTTTTGTACATTTAGTAACGGTCGTGGTGAGCTCATTTGCAATTTTCGTTGTGCTGCTCACGCTCTCCAGTTAGCTGTTGAAGATGCTATCAACAAATGGAAAGAATCAAGGATTATGTTATCAAAGGCGCGGACTGTTGCAAAAGCTTCCGAACCCCGACCATCCAGAAACGATTCTATGATATTTCATCCTAAAACAGTTGATCGGATGAAATATGTATGTATGTATATATATGTATATAAATAAGAATTTTCTGGGTTAATCCGATGAAATAAATCAATATATATATACAGGGTGTCCCATTTGAAAAGTTGCACCTCAATATCTTTCAACGGGGCCATGTAACAAAAAAATGTGTCTAACAAAAATTGTAGGGTTCTGAGGGGACATCCGATTTCCTCATTATTTCGTGCTTTCAAGTTCGCGCTTGCAAGGTGCAAGCACAAACAGCTTTTTTTTTAAATGGCAACCCCATTTTTCACCCCGATGCAAATTGTGCATTTCCATGAGTTGTTCTCAGCGCCCTACGCATATTCAATTTCATGTCATTTTTTTATGCAAAAAATATCATGAAAAGCGTTTTATGGCCAAAATCGAAGCTTCAGACTTTTTTAGCGTAACCCAGCATGCGCCACGTGGAGGTAAAGTCTGCGTTGCATGTCACGCGCAAAGAAAGGAAAAAAATGCGCGAAAATGTGAGGAAGCCCTTGAGCGTTTACAAAGGGTGTTCAATATTCCCACCATTTGTAGGCAAATGTTTCGATTATTGTTTACATTTGATGATTCCAGCGCGTAAACAGATCAATGGAAGTTGCGTAATGTAAACAAATGTACCTACTCATTGACGATTATTTCATTTGAATTGGTGCCAATTCAACCTGTACCAAGTTAGTATCACTTAATATTTCATCGAACATATCACAATGTATTCAGCTAGTGAAATTGTCGATATTTTACTTGTTTTGGGAGAGTGTAGCGGAGTGTATCGAGCCGCTGCTCGAACCTATCGCGAGCGGTACCGCAATCGACAACATTATGCTGCAGATTCTGTTATCAGGAGGATCGAACGGCGTTGTAGACGAGGAAGAATGTTTCGAGAACGAGAACAACAACTGCACCAAGGTGTCAATCCTGATGATCCTCGAACTGTTGCAATATTAGCTATGATTCTCATGAACCCTCATGTCAGTTTGAAAGAAGTTGAATGGGATTTAGGGATACCGCGGAACACAGCACAGAGAATTTTACGATCTGGCCGATATCATCCGTATCACATAACTTTGACTCAGGGATTATCTGCACAAGACAGACAAAATGGTGTTGAGTTTTGTGTGTGGGCCTTGCAGAAACTGAATCAAGATCCAAATTTTTTCCAATACGTTCTCTTCAGTGACGGAGCGACATTCCAGAGTACTGGATCGTTAAATACACACAATTGTCATTAGTGGTCAAGGTCAAAACAAAAATCCTCACTGGACGCAGCAGATTGATCATCAGCATCGTTGGAAATTAAATGTTTGGTGCGGTATGATTGATGGGCAAGTGATAGGCCCCTATTTCTTTTGATGGTACTATCAATGGACAAAAACCTGGATTTTTTACGCTTCCAACTACCATTCCTGATGGAGAATGTGAACTTGCAAAGTAGGCAGAGAATGTGGTTCCAGCAGGATGGTGCTCCATTTCACTTCACACGAGTTGTGAGAAATTATCTCAACGGTTCCTTCTCGAATCGTTGGATTGGTCGGGGTGGTTACATCGTGCGGCCTCCACGTTCACCGGATCTTACGCCCCTCGACTTCTATCTGTGGGGCTATATCAAAGACGTTGTTTACACAAATCGACCAACTACCCCGATGGATTTACAGGAACGAATCAGAGAAGCAATTGCACGCATCAGTCCACAAGTTATCCGTAAAGTTGTTGGGAATTTCCGCAAACGAGTGGAGTTATGCCTGGAAGTGAACGGTGGAAATATTGAACACCTTTTGTAAACGCTCAGGAACTTCCTCACATTTTCGCGCATTTTTTTCCTTTTTTTTGCGTATGGGATGCGACACAGACTTTACCTCCACGTGGTGCATCCTGGGTTACGCTAAAAAAGTCTGAAACTTCGATTTTGGCCATAAAACGCTTTTCATGATATTTTTTGCATAAAAAAATCACATGAAATTGAACATGCTCTGAGAACAACTCATCGAAATGAACAATTTTCATCGGGGTGAAAAATGGGGTTGCCATTTAAAAAAAAGCTGTTTGTGTTTGCACCTTACAAGCGCGAACTTGAAAGCTCGAAATAATGAGCAAATCGGATGTCCCCCTCAGAACCCTACAATTTTTGTTGGAAACATTTTTTTGTTACATGGCCCCGTTGAAAGATATTGAGGTGCAACTTTTCAAATGGGACATCCTGTATAGGGCCGGTGGGCCAAACAGAATCAAAGGCGTTCTCGCTGTCCAGGAGAAAGAGAACGGTATCTTCGTTCCGGTATTTCGCGTTTTTTAGCTCATTCGTAATTCTGACCAGCTAATGGCAGGTCGAGTGTTCTGGTCGGAACCCGAATTGATTTGTAGGCATTAGTTGTAACTCTTCTATGGGTTTTTTGAGACGAGCTAAAATGACTCGCTCAAAAACTTTAGCCAATACCTCTAGGACGTTCGATCCATTATGGATATGTGGACTTGTGGACTATATGCTGCACAGCATTCGCATGATAAGACACAGGGAACCACAGAAGACCTATGTCGGGTCACAGTGATTAACCGTGGTATATTGGAGAAGAATGAATGTAGTACGCTGTGCTAAAATACCAAATCCGGAAGTTTTGTTTGTGCCCCGAACGATGTACACATAGGCTCACACCACTCGTTCAGCCTTCTTATATGAGGGCGCTAAGTAGGAACACATTGTTTTAACTGCTTTTGATATTTCCTTGATTCTGCAATTACTCCGCCCATGGGCGGCTGTTTGTTTGCGGATTGTTATATGCGCAATTTTGTCACCAACCACCAGTGCTAATTATCGTGATAGTTGGTTACCATTCAGAGCTTCTATCTATCATAACTTGCTTCACCGCAATTCATAACCTCAATTTGTGAGATCTATGGCAGTACTGCTATTACCTGGAGAGCATCCCGCATGGTTTTTGAGGCTGTTCCACTGCTTACCCTGTGGATTGGCTCGAGTATTGTGAAAAACGTAAATTTTTATAGATTCACCGTGAACTACTGTGCTGGGTGGATGATCGGTTGTAATACCCTGAGACCTTAAAATTTATCGGATAATTCCCGATAGCTTCGTTGCGTAGCAACGAGAGGGAGAAGTTGGGCAGGTTAAAAATCCCGAGCGCGAAGCACGAGGGAGTTTTCTGCCAAACTTATCCTGATCATTGCTACACAGGGAAGCTTGAGGGAATTGTCATATAAATGTTAAAGGTCGAGGGGTATTCGGCGGATTATTTTTTACCCTCTGATTTTGACTAATCAGAGCACAATGATCGAGGTTACATGGCACTTTACACGAAATGTAGTCTCCACATCGCGTTTTTTGTCTTCGGTTTGTAACACGTCTAGTGAATTCTTGTCTACGCCCTGCCCCTACTACTCCTCTGGTGTCTTTGTCGCAATCATCTACCAACCCTCATTCACCGTCATCTAATCCTACTTCACTATTTGACTCAACTTCCAGGGAGGCTGTCGAGTTACTAAGCAGTGATGGGCTAAGGGTTTGCCACTTTAATGCTAACTCTCTCCCATCGTGTATTGAAAGGCTACGACTGTTCCATGATGGTCGCATTCCTTTTCATGTGACTGATGTGACTAAGGCCAAACTGGATTCCACTATTGATGATGACATTGTCTCTCTACGGCTTTCGGCTCCTCAGGCATGACCGTAATACTTATTCCTGGGCTGCCCGAATACTTATTCTGTGAGAACACCTGTCGCGGTATTCAACCAATTTTTGTAGCGGTAGTGTACCGCCCGCCTTGCGCTCCGTTGCAGAGGGGTACTGATTTCTTTCCAGCCCTGGGTGCTCACCTTGAGGATTATAGGTCGAAGGTAATCATGGGTGATTTCAATGCTGCTCAGTTATCGTCTGTTACGGATGCGAATCTGATGAGGTCGGTTTGTTTTGAATACAATCTTCTATCTGTGCCCTATGGGGCAAGCCCCCATACAACCGCGGGTGATATATGGCTTGGTCTATGTTTAATTGATAATGAGGACATGCTGTTATCCTTTTGGAAAACTGACGTGCCCTTTGCTGCTGGGCATAACCTCATCGCGGTCACTTGGGGAGCGGCGCTATCCCGGCCATCGGTGTCTAAAGTGATTCATTATAAGGATTTATCTGCCATTGATGGGCGGGTGCTTACTGCTCATCTTTTGGCCTGCGATTAGTCGTGCCTTTCTGATGCATCTTCCCCTGATGTTATGGCTCTCCAGCTCTGCACTCATCTCGGCAATGCGATAGAGGCTTGAGTCCCCACAAATACTGTGGGCAATGCTTCCAAACGGATATGAGGAATGTTCCAAACTCGTTGATGATATCCAGATTGGCATTGATAGGCGTCAGTTAACAATGTTGATTCTTTTTAATTTTAGCAAGGCTTTTAATACTGTCAGTCATTTACCGCTAGTCAAGAAGCTTATTGGCTATGGCTTCTCGTCAAGTGCGATCAGATGGATTGCATCATACCTTGATGATCGTTCACAGGCGATACTGAGTGGCGACAATGGTAGATCCTCCTTTCGCCGGTTGCATCGGGGTGTACCGCAGGAGTCAGTGCTTGGTCCGCGGCTTTTTATCATCTCCATTAATGATATCTGCGGCGACCTGGCTCCTGACTTGAGGCATGTTATCTATGCTGATGATCTGCAGATATACCTCAGTTTTCAGCGCAGTGAATGGGATAACGCCATAGTCAGAATGGGAGCAGTTAGGGAGGGTATTTTGGCATGACGGACAGTAATCGCCTGAAAGTTAATGTAGCCAAGGCAAAAGCTATTATCTTTGGGTCTCATACCTATGTTGATAATGTTTATTACCGGACTTGTCAATCACCATCGGTGATGAATCTGTGCCATTGGTGAGGTCAGTTCGTAGTTTGGGGGTGGTTCTGGATAGCAAACTGATATGGCATAAACATGTGGCAGTGATATCGCAGCGCGCTCACTGTGTGATGTTTCGCCTCCGCTTTTTCAGATCTAGCACGACCTTTGAGCTGCGGAGGCGTCTGGTCCAAGCGCTCCTATTCCCTGTTATTGACTACTGCTGCCTCGTTCATGAGAGTGTGTCTGATGGCTTGGCGGTTTAGATTGAGCGTCTGGTGAATATGGGAATCAGATACATCTATGGCCTGCGGAGAGATGAACATATCACGCCTTATAGGAAGCGGCTAAATTGGATGGCATGTGAGACTTGCAGGAACTATTTCAGGGCTTGTCAAACTTTTAATGTTCTCAGCTCTGGTCAGCCTAGTTATCCTGCGGGGTTCTTTATTTCCAATGAAAGGACCATACCTATGAGGGATGTGGCTGAACCTGTGCTCATCGGGCCGTTTAAAACTGAAACCTTGGGTCGTTCCTTTCACATTTCGGCGGCCTATCTCTGGAATTTCCTACCCTTTGCTATCAGGAATTCCTCCACAGTTGCAGCCTTTATGGGTGCGCTTAGGGGATTCTTGAGAAACCGCTTTTGATTTGCATCTTTCAATATTAATATTCTTCAACTCATTTTTCTCTTCTCAGCATCTGCACTCCTTTCCAGTAACGTTTCACTTCCCTCCTTTCCTGCGTACATCGACCTTATTGAGAGCTCGATGTACCTTATGATTACTGTTTTTGCTATTTTGACTTGGCTTACCCTTGTATTTCTATGGTTATACGTCTCTGCTTTTCCTATATCTACGCGATGTATACTACTGTATTTCTACTTTGTTTTCTAACTATTAATTTCCTCTTAGCTTACTTTGTACTATCGACCTTGGTCGGAATCTTTTGTACAGTGAACATAATATACAGTGAATGAAATCTCATTCATTCATTCAATTTCTAGATGAGGTCTGTTACTGATCTGATCGGAAACCGACTTCGTTCATTGGCATGATGCGTAATTCATCGATCGATTTTTTAAGGCGTGCCAAAACAATAGGCCTGTAGCTTACCGGATAAGAAGGGGGCTTACCAGGCATGAGAATCGGTATGACCACCGCTCTTTTCCCGAGTTTCAGGAAATATTGTTTGAGGAGGCATGCATTATAGGTCTTTGTTAGTAGGCTTATAGCTTTAATCGGGAGGTTTTGTAGCGCTATATTGGGAATATTATCCACACCTGCGGCTGATTTGTTTTTTAGTTTTTTGATTGGGGAAATGATTTCACGGGGATTTGTGAGGAATTTGGTGGGAGTTTCAATTGGCGCTTTGAGAACAGTTATCTCACATGAACTGTGACTTGTCCTGTAAATTATTTATTCCCTGGAGAGGCTGATAAATCATGGATATTCGGACAGTGTGTACAAAGTGTATTTGCCTTGTCATAGTCTTCTGTATGGATCGTAGTGTTGGACTTGAGTGTGGGAATTTTGCTTTTCCCCGTATTATTAAAATATTTTGCTACGCGCCATTTTGAGTGATCCGTTAGGTCTATGTGTAACGAGTAGATCCTTGTTTTTTGATTGTCTGCTTGGACCTCTACTTTCACGTATTCCTTGAGCGACAGGAGATCGTGCGGACGAGTTTCATACTTCAAGGTCTCGTGGATTGCCACCGCAACACCACCACCTGTGTTGGCCGTTCGGTCTCCCCTGATCAGCGACAAGCCTGGTATGTTAATTTCTTTCGGTTTGCTTAGTTTCTGAAATCAGAAATATTTTAATGTTATTACTATGGGCAATGCGTAACAACTCATCCAGATTAGCTTTCAGCACAAAAATGTTAATTGCTAAGATATTTGTTAGGTCTGTGGGGGGATCGTAGGTGTTACTGAGGAGGATGAGAAAAGGTAGGCATAGGATGTGATGATTGTGATCCTATCAATGGAGATGTCAGCTTTCTGGACTTTAGAGATCATATCCTTAATCTCTGAGAGGATTTCGGGAATTCTGTGGGATTTTGGCTCGTCAAGGACTTGTTGCGCGGTGTTAATATAGTTTTTAGTACTACTTAAATAAGATTCCGGAATATGTGTCTCATGTGGGGCGGTCCTGGGTTCGGCGATGGGTGCGTCAACATTCTTTTTTAAGGTTTCCGCCGTTGAGAAGAAAGAAGCGTAGGTGGGCCTGAACATATTAGCAGTGCGAATAGAAGTTGGCTCAGGGACTGCAGGAGACTGGCGGAAAAGGATGTTCCTTTCCAGATTCTCGATTGTAGCTGAGTGAGATGTAGTGGGCAATTCCATTGGTGTTGTGCTGGGTCTGGGAGGTTGTGCTCGTTTTTTTTGAGTTTCCATGATTTTTTGGCGCACGCAACACTCTATAACTGGCCGTATCTGCTGGTCCGTAGTTCGCGCACTGGAGTGTTTGGGTACAGACTTTGACGTCGTGATTTGTCACATCTGAGGTTCAGGTTGCAGTGCTGGCTTGCATGGCCAAACCTTTGGCACCTGAAACGCTGGGTCGGTTGCTGGGATTTCACGTACTTGTCTATCTTGTACGTGTAATAGAAAATCGTTTTAATATCAGCAAAGCTGCTCAAGGTTATTTCCGGGCAAACAGTGATTGCGAAGATCGGTAGTGGCCTGTTTTCTTTAGTGTCTCCGAGTTTGTTTACTTTCACGAACTGGCGAACGGAACGTACGTTGATGGCGTGATTTGATAATTCAGCTTAAATTTCGACTCCCGAGAAACTGCTGGGAAGCCCTTTTCGAAATAAATTTTTTCGGTCGTTCGCTTTCAAGGCCGAAAGTGCAAAAATTGTAATTTTGCCTTTTCAGGATACATGCAATTTTGTTGTAGTCCTCGATCGTTCGTAGATGGACAATCGTGGTACTTTCAGTAAATTTCATTCTGAAATTTTCATCTGCGGCGTTGATTTGCAGAAAATTGAATTTTTTCGCATCCAGTTTTTCATTTTCGATGATGATTGGAGGCACGAAGGTTTGTTTTTGAGCCTCTTGAGGCCCGTCAGGAGTGGTGGTAGGTTGTTGGGGCGAGCGGGTTCAGAGCTCGCGCTGATTGACGTTTTCATAACGGTTTTTTAAGTTTTTTTTTGGCCTTCTAAAGGAGCACTCATTTTGGCTGTGGTTGTTGGGGCCAAGGGAATTTTAAGGTTTTGAACTTTGACACTTTTGCGCTCAAACTTTTACACGATTTATAATCTTACTGTACTATAAGCGCGCTACGTTTGAAATTTATATTTCACAGAGAGCGGTAGACATGCGGCCGCACGACACCGACTCAAAATAAATACCGGCCATTATATTTTAGATGTTATTCATGCCGGTTTACATCATACTTATTTGCACCACTACGTGCTTTGTATAAAATGGTCCAAATAACTACGATGAATAATTTCATGAATATTCATATTAGTAATTCTATTCCACCCTGTTCTTACATCATATTACACTGCTATCAATGCAGTAAATGCAGTATGCGACAAATAAAGAAACATTTACATTAAACTAAACATAATCCGAAGCTTGAACTAGACTGATCAATGATGTAGATCAGTTAGGTTTTTGAATAAAATAGGATTTTTACACTACTAATTTCATAATAAGCCCATGAAGTACATCATGTACAAATTTAATTGAGTTAGTAAATAATGCAAACTTATATCCAATTTATCATTTGAAAATTTCCAGCTTATATACGGAATGTAGACGTATTCAGGAAATTGATCTCTAAACATTATGTGGACAGAATTATTTTTCATCATATATAGCATTACATTTGGCATTTATCCAGAATATATTCTAGAATGATATCCTAGATAAATATTGACATATATCACTTATATGTATGCAGTATATTACATATTCCTGGTAAATATGGCATGGTACATGTCGAGAAATAAGTTAGCTTATACGTGGAGAGAAAAGTCCATGAAAAATTACGGAACAAGTCACGTACTGCGCGAGTGAAATTCCATTTGAGATAAATTTTAGGAAGCTTGAAGTAAAAATAACGGAGCAGACCGTAACATTTCAAGTTCGTTTCTGAAAAAGTACGTAAAAGTTACGTAATCTTTCCGAAAGAGGTAAAACGTACTTAGAGATTCTTGAAAAACTACGGTTAAAAATGTAAAAGCTATTGAGCGCGAGCGTATTTTTACAGAGCTTTTACTGGCATTTTTCCGACACTGGTTCCGTAACTTTTACTCACGAATTGGTGCGTCATATTCTCCCACCACTAGCGCTTCGCCGCCGGCCGGTTACGTTCGATATATTCTTACAAGAGAAGTACCTTCGGGTTTGGCCCCAGCTCCCCCCTCCCCCTCGCCGCTCTATTCAACCCGACTCTTGCCAGCGCACGCCGTCAAATGCGAGGCGTGGGGAGATTCCGTCCGAAACCCGAAGTTACTTCTCTTGCAAGAAGCATCATACGTTTCGCCATCTGTCAAATTGCGCGGTTTATTAGATATCTACGATAAGTGACAAACTCAATTATTGTGAAAATATTGGGCTCTACAATCATAAGTATTAAGTTCACGATCATCATAACAAAAACATCACCGTAACAATAACATCATGTATGATACGCAAGTGCACTGCCATACCTCCCACTTCATAACCTATAAAAAGCACGTGCATGAGGCATAGGCACTGCAATAGATTATGTTTAAATATTTATATTGTGGTTAAACAATTACAGAATATTTATGCAGATGAGAGGACGCAACCTTATAAATTCATTGGGGAGGAATATTCCTGAAAAATTTTACCCACTGATGATGTTGAAAGCTGTTATGTTTCAAAAATAGTTAGATTAATAAAGGGAAAACATATCTTAAAATTTTGGTACTCACTAATTGTAAAATCATGTAGTGGTAATTATAATAAATAATAACCGGGATGTGGCTTTGACCCTCTACGGGTCGAACCAATAACTTCCCGATCGTTCCCCGTATATGTACAAAATTTCGGTTTGTGTCTCAAATTGTGAACGTTTTCAACTTTTCAAAATTACTAAATATGTGAAATTTTATAATTTTTAAAATATAGAAAAGAGAAAATGTGGAAAACAAATTTTCCAAATAAAGTTAGATAAGCAATTCAATTTGTGAAAAAGTATGAGGGTTAGCATAAGAAGTCACAAAATCAAATGTGTACTTTTACGTATGGAACAACTTTCATTTAACACCTCATTTCGTATCTCTAATTATTGTCGCGATAGAGCGACATAAACCATTCAATTTGTTAATACCAATTAACTATGGGTATTGGGAAAAAAAGTCATTAAATATCAAATGTGCATTTTTATGTGTGGAACGACTTTCATTGGAAACTCTGTTTCGTATCTCTAATCATTCTAAGGATAGAGCGATATATACAATGCATTTTGTTAATAACAATTAACTATGGGTGTTGGCAAAAAAAGTCATACAACATCAAATATGTATTTCTTGGCGGAGAACAACTTTCATTTAACACTTTTTTTCGTATCTCAAATCGTTCTTGCGATAGAGCGCTATAAACAATTCAATTTGTTGATAACAAGTAAACGGATAATTCGTTGAAAAAATCACACCTTTCAGAACTGAAAACCACTGAAACTTGTCAATCGAAAAGAAAGGAATCCCTCCAGTGGTTCCGCCGGAAACGTTAAACAAAGTTTTTTGTTTACACACACACACGCACACACATACAGACACTTCTCTGAAATCACTTCAGGAAGATGCAAAACGCCGAGAAACGTGAAAATTTTATTGATCTGGCACTTTTCATTTTCGGGGTCATTACAATAACTCCCCTAGATCGGGAAGTTAATAACAATTAACTATGGGTGTTAGGAAAAAAGTCATAAAATATGAAATGTTTATTTTTACGTGTGGAACAACTTTCATTTAACACTTTGTTTCGTATCTCCAACCGTTTTTGCGATAGAGCAATCTAAACAATTGAATTTCTTAATAACAATTACCATCGGTGTCAGGAAAAAAAGTTATAAAACATTAAATCTGTATTGTTACGTGTGGAATGATTTTCATTGAACACTTTGTTCCGTACCTCTATTTTTTCTTGCGATCAAGCGATACAACAATTGATATTGTTAATAACAATTAACTATGGGTGTCAGCCAAAAAAGTCATAAAACATCGAGTGTGTATTTTTACGTGTGGAACAACTTCCATTGAACACATTCTTTCGTATCTCTAACCGTTCTTACGATAGAGCGATCTGAACAATTGCATTTGTTAACAATAATCAGCTATCGGTGTCCGCAAAAACAGTTATAAAACATTAAATGTGTATTGTTACATGTGGAACAACTTTCATTGGACACTTTATTCCGTATCTCTAATTATTCTCGCGATCAAGGGATATAAACAATCGATTTTGTTAATACCAATTAACTATGGGTGTTAGCGAAAAAAGTCATAAAGTATTGAATGTGTATTTTTACCTGTGGAACAACTTCCATTTGACATATTCTTTCGTATCTCTATCCGTTCTTGCGATATAGCGATATAAACCATTGAATCTGTTAATAACAATGAACTATCGGTTTCAGCAAAAAAAGTTATAGAATATGAAATATGTATTTTTGTGTGTCGAACAAATTTGATTGGATAATTTTCTGCGAATCTTTAATCGTTCTCACGATGCAGCGATATAAACAATTCATTTGTCAATAACTATAGAACCGCTGGCTCGATTATGTTCAAAATCTAATCAGGGCTGAGTTAGGCGGCAAGCTATCCAATAAGTATAAAAAAAAACCAAATCGCATAATTTGTCTAGGAGAAATCGTTCGACAAAGTTTTGCTCACAGACGCACACACACACACACACACAGAGACAAACATCTCACTCAAAATGGTTGGAAACGTTTCTGCGGGTCATGAAACGTGTAGATCAAGTGAAATTTCCAGTTTCGATTTCCCGGCCCATACCAATAACTTCCCTAAGACCGGGAAGTTAAAAATTTGTAACAGAGAAAGTGTACCCTGTAATTGTAGACTCCAATTACTTGATGGTTTTTTCATTGAAAATTGAAAAATAAGGAATACACTAGAGAAATTACGGAACATTCCGGAAAAAGTCAGGGGTCGGTTGTTGGTTTTCTATGGTAAGGAATTTTTACGGAACAAACCGTACAAACTGGGAAGTGAATCAGAAAAATTCTTATTTAGTTCCCAGTTTTCGTGGAACTCTTTGTTTTGATCGATGATAGGAAATTTTTGCGGAACAAACTGTACAAGTTGGGGAGTGAATCAGACAAAATTCTAGTTCATTCCCTAAGTTTTGTGGAATTCCCGTTTACTCGCGAATTACGTTCTAAACCTGAATTTTTACCAAACTTTCTGCTATTTTTTAAAGAACTTTTCTCTCGTGTATCTGAGGTATTTTTGACTTATAGTATACATTTTGACGCATTATAAAACGTATGACTGGCGTATATATGGCTTATAAGTCTATATATATATATTTTCCATGTGTGTAGCATAATTCAGGAAATATGACGGGTTCAACTCTGGAGCGGTTACACCCGTATTGGCGTTTCACTTCCACTCAAGGAACGCGCATAAGGCTCGTCCTCACGCCCACCCTGTACGTACTTAAATGTCCATAATAATCTGCTTGCTAAATAGTTCAAAATTCTTACATCTGCAAGTCTTCATTGTAACCCTTCACGGGTCACAGTGATGTATCCTCCTAGTTAAAATTTCAATTGTTGATAACGCTGTAGCGCCAAAACCGTTCAAAATAGGCGACAAATGTATACGACGAAACTTACTCCTTTTACAAAATACCCATATGTGTTATGACATTTTTCGCTGATCCGTATCGTTTAGAAGACATCGCGAGTTGAATGAGAATATACCGGGCGACCACAGATGTCGATGATTTCTGAATTCATGTCAAGTAGCGCGCTAATTAAGTAAGTACAGAAGTAGAGAGGGTAATTGGGCGGGCGATTTCCAGTTTTTTGGTGATCACATTAGTTGCCTACTTATGTGTGATATGTTGGAAAAGATGAAAGGTAGTATACTGTGCTCAAATACGAAATCGGGTAGTTATGTTCGTGCCCCGAAGGGAACTCACACATATTCACACCATTAGTTGACATTTATTATTGATTTTTTCATTATGTTGTCACGGGCCTCATATGTCTGGCCACACCTGCAAACTTCCATAAGATGGAAAAACCTTTTTTATAAAATTAAATCTTTCATAAACATCATGTGAACGCCGTTGACCACAGTGGTTAATTGTTTACGCATCGTTAACTATCTGTCACTCACGACCACAGGGGGTGATTGGTGCACATAAGTGTTTAACGTGCGAGGAATGAGAAGGAAAAAAAAATGGTCAGATGGAGTCCGTTGGAGCTGATGAGTGTCCGTCGAGGGACATAATATACAGGGGAACAACTGATGAGGAGAAGGCGAAGGCTACAAACGAGGTTTTGAAGTCGGTGACGCGCGATAGTTACGGCGCTGGCGCAATGTAGAAGGGACATGTAGAGGTAAAACGATATAAATATAGAAAAAACGGTAAAGGGTTGATGGTGCAGGGGTGAGGATGACACTGTTAAAATCTCTCTCCTTCTCGTGGCACTGTGAACAGTAGAGTGGGAGTGGGGAGTTCGTATATTTGCGCAAGGCCGTCCAATAGGGCGCAGTATCGTCGCGACTACCGTCGCGCTAATATGTTGCTTCTCAATTTACTTTAAATTGGTTTTGAGAAAACCAAAGCATTGAGTAAAAAAAAGATCGGATTCAGTTATTTTTAATTTCCGTCACGTATGAACTACAAAACAAATCGCGAGTTTGTCCATGAAATTTTCCGCGGTGCTTGATGAGCCTCTTGTTTCGGTGTTAATGCTTCTGAAGGAGATTCGATTTTGTGGGGTTAAATTATGAGATTTTAGTGGGGTCGAATTAATTGAATTAACGTGGAATCCTCAAACATATTTCAAGTTTTTTCCGTCTGCCAAGCTGTATTGATTTTTATGATTATCGGAAAAGTCAGTGATTGAAGTTGGTGCAAAAATAGTAAAGGAGTTAAACGGCAGCCCTGGAACATTCGAGAAATTGGTAAGATAATGAAAGGAGTTGGAAAGAAAGTTAGATTAAATAATAGATGGGGGCATTTTCCGTTTCTATTTCCGTCTTTTCTCTGGTTCATTGATGAATGTTTGATGGTTTTCTTCTTTGGTATGTATCTGCAATTTGCTTCCTCACCGTTTGTAAACTGTTGGGTGGGCACAGTACATGGGTTTTTCAATATGAAGCTGGGCAGAGAGGAATAGATGATGACAAATAAATAAACGTCTGAGCATTGAGTGACTAAAGTATCATACCCATACGATATGCTCAGGCAGTTCGTGACGTGAATGTATTCTGGGTGGGTGAAAATTTAAAGAGCGTTTAGCGTGAAATATAAAAATACCCCGTGGGTTTGTGGAGCCGATGGAATGCGGTAGCATGCGAGGAAATGGGAAAAATGGAGTTCTGCGTTGCTTTTTGGACATCCGGGAAATGTTTTCGGAAGATACGAACAGAAATTGTTTATTTCCAGAAATTTCTCATTCGTTTATTTACCAAGCTATCGCCGAGAATGAATTCTCGATTTAAGTGGTGACATCTCCTGAGTTGAATGGAATGCCTTCATCTATCACAAAGTCCAAAAAATTATAGATGTCTTGGACATAGGAACCGGGAACCATTTGATTTTCTTAGGCTTGGCTATAATGAAACATCTTAGGATTTCAGTATGGCATCCCTAATCCTAGGATAGTTAAATGGATTCACTACCCGTATGGAAATAAAATATATGCGTAAAATTATAGCTAGAATGTATACTGCATATTTGTTTTTTGCCGAAATGGATGTGCATACATGTGAGATATATGTTCTTTACTCGCGGGTACAGTGTATGAAAGAATCAATTCCAGTGGTTTCGACCTACTCTAGTGAATGAACGTCATTCTGCTATGTAATTTCCTCAAAATTCCGAATTTGCCAGGGTGGCGAAGATACTCATTTAAAAAAGCGGTATTTTACAGCCATGGATTTTTTATATGGATCGTTCATTAGGGGGCTGTAGATTATGGAAATGGCTAGGAAGAACGTAATGAAAATATAAACTATTATCTTGTAAAGGCCAGGAGGGAAGCTGAACGGGCATAGTCACTATATACTGTGCGCAGGCATTTCGGTACTCTTGACAACGCTTCTGCGATAGTTTCTCCATTTTTTTTTCGCACCAGTAAGTTCCAGTGATATCAATAATTGGAGTTGCGACTAATAATTACTGCACGCGATCGATTTAGTTTGATTTTTAAGCCCCATAACAATCTTCAACTGGAATTCGTCCGCCTATAGTTACCTTCTCTACCTCTGTACTTTCCCGCTCTGTGACATCCATCCCGCAATTCTTGACATATTCATTCGCCAGCTATATTCTAGTTCAACTCGCGATATGTTCTAACCTATATTGAAATAAACGGGATGTGGGTATGACCCTTTACGGGTCGAACAAATAACTTCCCGATCGTTCCGCCGTATATATTATATAAAGTTTTCGAAATTTCTAAATATTAAAAAAAATTATAATTCCTAATATCAACTAGTTAGATAAACAATACAATTTGTTAAGAACAATTAACGATGGGTGTTGGGAAAAAAGTTATGGAACGTCAAATGTGGATTTTTACGTGTGAAACAACTTTCAGTTCACACTTTTTTTTTGTATCTCAAACCGTTCTTGCAATAGAGCTATCTAAACAATTAAATTTGTTGATAACTATTAACTATCGGTGCTAGCAAAACAAGTTATACGATATAAAAGATGTATTTTTGTGTGAGGAACAATTTTCATTAGCTCATTTGTTTCGTATCTTCAACCGTTCTCACGCTGCTGCGATATAAACAATCTTTTTTGTTAGTAACAATTAACTACGGGTGTTATGAAAAAAAGTCATTACAGGTGCAATGTGTATTTCCTGGCGGGAAACAACTTTCATTGAACCCTTTTTTCGTATCTCAAACCGTTCTTGCGATAGAGCGATATGAACAATTGAATTCGTTAATAACAATTAACTATCGGTGTTGGCAAAGAACGTTATACGACATAAACTATGTATTTTTGTGTTTGGAACAAGTTTCATTAACTAATTTGTTTCGTATCTTCAACCGTTCTCACGCCGCTGCGATATAAACAAACTTTTTTGTTACTAACAATTAACTACGGGTGTTATCAAAAAGAGTCCTAAAGGGTCAAATATGTATTTCGTGGCGGGAAACAACTTTTATTGAACACTTTTTTCCGTATCTCATTTAACCCTTCTTCCGATGGAGCGATATAAACAATTAAATTTGTTAATAACAATAGAACGAATTATTATTCGCATGAATCGTTCCAATGGTACGTTATTTATATAATTTTCGTATGCGTAGTTTTCGCAAAAAGAAATTATAAAAAAGGACCTATAATTGGTGCAAAAAATATAAAAAAAATTAGTTGGGTAGAGAATTCAATGGGAAAAAATGATTAACGCTAAAATAATCTGTTGACTATGGTCAAGTGCAATTGTTAACTTCCCGATCTATAGAGAAGTTATTGTAGTGACCCCGAAAATGAAAAGTGTCAGATCGATGAAATTTTCACATTGCTCGACGTACTGTCTCCAGGTCTAAAAGGAACGATTTAGGCGAAAAATAATTTGTTCTATTGTTATTAACAAATTCAATTGTTTATATCGCTCTATCGCAAGAACGGTTTGAGATACGGAAAAAAGTGTTTAATGAAAGTTATTTCCCGCCACGAAATACACATTTGACCGCTTATGACTTTTTTTGATAATAGCCGCAGTTAAGTGTTAGTAACAAAAAAGTTTGTTTATATCGCAGCGGCGTGGGAACGGTTGAAGATACGAAACAAATGAGTTAATGGAAATTGTTCCAAACACAAAAACACATATTTTATGTCGTATAACGTTTTTTTCTAACACCGATAGTTAATTGTTATTAACGAATCAATTATTCATATCGCTCTATCACAAGAACGGTTTGAGATACGAAAAAAAGGGTTGAATGAAAGTTGTTTCCCGCCAGGAAATACACATTTGACCTTCTATGACCTTTTTTCATAACACTCGTAGTTAATTGTTAGTAACAAAAACGATGGTTCCTATCGCAGCGGCGGGAGAACAGTTGAAGATTCGAAACAAATTAGTTGATGAAAATTGTTCCACATATGAAAATACATGTTTGATCTCGTATAACTTTTTTTGCTAACACCGATAGTGAATACTTCTTAATAAATTCAATTGTTTAGATCGTTCTATCGCAAGTACGGTTGGGGGTGCGAAACAAAGTGTCTAATGAAAGTCGTTCCACACGTAGAAATACACATTTGACGTTCCATGACTTTTTTGCCAACACCCATAGTCGATTATTATCAACAAATTGTATTTTATCTAGTATTTTATCTAACTACTTCATACTAAGAATTGTAATTTTTAGTAATATTTAGAAGTTTTGAAAACTTTATAAAGCCCATGATTTGAGACATGGACGGAAATTGTTGATATAACATATGCGGCGGAACGATCGGGAAGTTATTGGTTCGACCCGTAGAGGGTCATACCCACATCCCGTTTATTAATGGTGGGTTCTACAGTTCGCGAGTCTATGCTGAACGAGGAGTGGGGGTAAGGCCACGTGGGCCAACTGACAGAGACGGAAATCGGAAAATGCGCTCTAGTGACCGAGGTTAGCTGTCAAAATGAACTCGAAATTTTGACTTTGATCCCTTAAACAATCAACGGGATGTGGGTGTGACCCTCTACGGATCGAACCAATAACTTCCCGATCGTTCCGCCGTATGTGTTATATTCACAATTTCCGTCGATGTCTCAAATTATGGTCTTTATAAAGTTTTCGAAATTTCTAAATATTAAAAAAAATTATAATTCTTAATATAAAGTAGTTAAACAAACAATACCATTTGTTACTAACAATTAACCAAGGGTGTTGGAAAAATAAATCATTGAACATTTTTACGTGTGGAACGACATTCATTGAACACTTTGTTTCGTATCTCCAACCGTTATTGCGCTAGAGCGATCTAAACAACGGAATTTGTTAATAACACCTAACTATCGGTGTTAGGAAAAAAAGTTATACGACATCAAATATGTGTTTTTGTGTGTGGAATAATTTTCATTACTTAATTTATTTCGTATCTTCAACCGTTCTCACGTCGCTGCGATATAAACAATCTTTTTTGTTATTAACAATTAGCAACAAAAGATAAAACGCATAAAATGTCAAATGTGTATTTCGTGGCGGGGAACAACTTTCATTAAACATTTTTTTTTTGTATCTCAAACCGTTCTTGCGATAGAGCGATATAAACAATTAAATTTGTTAATAACAAGTGAACGAATTATTCGTTGAAAAAATCACTCCTTTCAGACCTGGACACCACTGAAACGCGTCAATCAAAAAAAAAAGAAAAAGGAAATCCCTCGGGTGGTTCCGCCGGAAACGTTAAACAAAGTTTGTGTTTACACACACACATACACACATACAGACACCTCTCTGAAATCACTTCAGGATGATGGAAACGTCGAGAAATGTGAAAATTTCATGGATCTGGCACTTTTCATTTTCGGGGTCATTACAATAACTTCATTTTTCCATATGTATTCAATGGAATATACGCGCGGAAGGAGGGAGAGGAAATCATGATTAGTTAATTAACAATTTGGATTGTTATCTAAGGCGATGGTGGCCTTTCTGAATGTGGCAAAATTTGGCAAAAATGGGTAGATCTTCAAAAGACCACTCTCGAATTCTGTCACCACTTAGAAGTGCAGAAACGTTCATTAATAAATCATGATTAATTAATTAACAATTTTAATTGTCATATGAGGTGATGGTGACCTTTTTGAATGTGACAAAACCCGGAAAAATGGGTCGACCTTCAAGAGACCACTCTAATAATTAATAATTGCACTTGACCATAGTTAACAAATTTTTTTAGCAATAATCATATTTTACTATTGTTTACCATTGAATTCTCTACACAACTGATTTTTACCGAGTTTTCGCAACAATTCCCCCCGACAATCATGGGTTATTTTTTCATAATTTGTTCTTGCAAATACTACGCATACCAAGGTTTCATAAATAACGTACCATTGTTCACCATTGAAAAAGGAAGCAATACCAATATGATTGTTTTAATTATCTTACTCACCCCCGCTAACTATGGTGAAGCATATAGCATGTGTTCGTATTGGAAAATATATTCCACTATGGGAGAATCGCCTATTTGAGTTCTTTTTAAAAAAGTAGTGAAATCTAGAACAAAAACAAAATGAATTTTGTTTAAAAGAATGCTAAGTAACCATTTTATTGTGTTGCTTATTATTTCTCTGGTATCTGAAAAAAATAATGAAATATAAAAGAAGCGGCAAGTGAAATCCCCGGTAGGAATGGCAAAGGCTGACGATGGAATCAGCCCTGTCCAAGGGCTGATTCTATCAGGCTGAGCGTCCCAAGCCTGAACCAGGCTTGAGTTTATCGTCCACTCCAGCCTGAATATGGGGTCGTTTTTAAGGCTCGTTGCGAGTACTGAATCAGGCTCGGTTCAGGCCGTGCATATCGAGGCTGGATCTCCCGAGGTTTACCAAAGGCTCAACCGAGCGTAAGACGTCGAATTAAATGCAAAATTTCATTTTTTTTATGATTCATGATTTCGGTTTAATGATTTCGAAATATTGTAATCGTGATGAAAAATAAATCCATGACCTCTGCCCTCAAACCTCTCAAACTCAGCCTCGATCAGGTTTGTACCAGCCCTTGTTTCCCGTGGCTGCCTAAATTGGGTAAACATTCACTAATTAATGAGTTCGACATTCAGTGGTTCATCAAAACTTTTATCCCCGAATGAATAGATATAAATAAATAATGATAATGTTAATCATAATTTCAATACTTATCGTTGGAGTAGAAATCTAAGTCAATAAACACCCTAACGCTTTTATACTTTAAAACACTAACTTTTATAACAATGTGTCGGTAGCAAGAGTATTTGTTTTGAGTCGGTGTCGTGCGGACGCATGTCTACCGCTCTCTACAAAATATAAATTCCAAACGTACCGCGCTTACAGTACAGTGAATTTATAAATCTTGTCAAAGTTCTGGCACTAAAGTGTCAAAGTTGAAAAATCTCAGACTTTCTCTGGCTCCCAAAAGGAAAGCCAAAATGCCTCCTCCTGTGGAAAACCCAAAAAAAACTAAGAAAACCGTTATGAAACCGTCAACTAGTGCGAGCTGTGAACCCGCTCGCCTCAACAAACCTTCGAACACTTCTGTCGGAATCAACAGGCTCAAAAACAAACATCAGTAGCTCCAATAGTTATTGAATATGACAAATTGGAGACCAAAAAATTAATGAACTTCCTGCAAGTCAACGCCTCGGACAAAAACTTCAGGATGAAATTCAATGGTAGTACCACCATCGTCCATCTACAATCGACGGAGGATTATAATAAAATGGCAAGTATCCTGAAAAGGCAAAATTTACATTTTTACACCTTCGGTCTAAAAAGTGAGCGTCCGAAGAAATTTATCATAAAAGGTCTTCCCGCCAGTTTTACTGAGCACAAGATTGAAGCGGAAATATCCAAACACGGCATAAAGGTATTATCAGTCCGGCAGTTTATGAAAACAAACAATAACGGAGACAGCAAAGAGAGTAGGCCACGACCGGTGTTTGCAATCACGGTTGGGCCTGATGTAACCTGGAGCAGACTCGCTGCTATTAAAACCATTTTCTATCATGCGTTTAAGATAGAAAAAGACATTAAAACCCAACAACCAATACAGTGCTACCGATGCCAAAAAGTTGGACACGCCAGTCAGCACTGTAATTTAAATCCCAGATGTGTGAAATGCGCAGGCAATCACGAAATCAAAACCTGCACCAGCAACTCTCTGACGTGCGCAAATTGTGGTCTAACTCACACAGCGAGCTATCGTGACTGCGTCTCACGAACCAAATTTGTGGAGACTCATGAAAAAAGAGTCCAACCATCAGCACCAAAAAGAGCAGAGCGGGAACTGCCCGCTACCCCACACTCGGCTACGATACAAAACCTGGAAAGCAACATCTATTTCCTCCAGTCTCCTCCAGTCCTCGAGCCTACGCCAATCTCTACTGCCACGAGGATGTCCAGGCCATCCACGCTTCCTGTTTTCCAACGATGGAAACCTTAAGAACGAATGTTGACGCACCCACCGCTGAACCTAGGACCATTCCGAGAGAGACCGATGATCCGGAACTACACGTAAATACAACTAAAAACTTTATTAATACAGTGAAACAAGTCCTTGATTACCTAAAATCCCTTAGAATTCTCGAAAACCTCTCAGAGATTAAGAACATGATCTCTAAAATCCAAAGAGCTGACACCCCCTCTGATAGACTCACAATCATCGCATCCTATGCATACCTGTTCGAATCCACCGCTGAACCACCCACGATCCTCCTACAAACCATAAATATCTTAGTCATTAACATTTTTGCGCTCAAACTCCGTCTGATGCCGGTACCCGCAAATCACTTCGAGCGAATAATTCTAATACGTCTCATAAAATCTATCGATGAGTTACACTTAATACCTACAAACCAATTCGGTTTCCGTTCAGAACACTCGACCCGCCACGAATTGGTCACAATCAAAAATGACATAAAATCCGCGAAAGACCGGATAGAAGATACCATTCTTCTCCTGGACAGCGAGAAGGCCTGCAACTCTGTATGGCCCACAGGCCTTACATATAAACTCGACAGCTCAAATGTACTTAAATATTTATGTAAAATTCTACTATCATATCTTTCAAATAGATATCTTCAAGTTAGAGTCAAATCACTACTTTCCGTTGAAACTCAAATTGTCGCGGGAGTCCCGCAAGGGGATATCCTCTCCCCTGTACTATTCAACCTATACATCCTCTTGTTTTTAACAGAATACCTAGAAATGTATTCGTTGCAGGCTATGCTGATGACATTGTGAATGCTGCTAAATCAGTAGCAACCTTATTTAGTAGCTCCAAGGCCAAACCGACTTTAACTTTGCGTAGCAATAACATTACCCCAACCGTTTTTGTGAAATGTTTAGGTTTACACCTTCATTCCAACCTCCTGTGCAAAAAACTTATATCTGATATCAAAGTCAAGACTAAAATTATTCTAGTACGATTGTATAATTTGTTGAAATCTCCCACGCTCAGTCAATCTCTGAAACTTACTTTATACAAAGGTTTAATCAGACCTATCTTTTATGGTTGTCCTGCCTGGTACGATGCAGCACAAACCCACTTAAATCATCCTCAATTTGTCCAAAATAAATTTTTATGAACAATAAAACGATCGGGATGCACAATACGCTGGGCATGGCAACTATAGGTAAATTTATCGATGGAATAAATTCGACATTTAAATTTAAACTACAAACTGATCCTAATCCCTAGCTCCAAAACATCGATATTGATAAGAAAGCAAATTGGTCTCGCTGACCACCTGTTTTATCCCACCTTTCCATATATCCGTTTCTCCCCCGCCCCTCATGCATCCATTACCTATAAGGTTTTTTAGAAGTCATTTTTCCTTATATCGAGTCATCATGTAAATAATCAAAAATATCTGTAATAATGAAAAATTAGGTTACACTTTGTTCAAATTAGATATAAAGCCAACGGCTGGTGATCTAGAACGTAGCACTTAAGATATTAATACTGTATATAGTATGTATATATGACAAATGTTAATAAACAATTTTCAAGTCAAGTCAAGTGTCGGTAGCTCAGTATTTGTTTTGAGTCGGTGTCGTGCGGACGCATGTCTACCGCTCCCTACGAATTACAAATTTCAAACGTACCGTGCTTCTAGTACATTGAAATTTTAAATCGAGTAAAAGTTTTGGCACAAAAGTGTCAAATCTAAAAAACCTCAAAATTCCCTTGGCTCCCAAAAGGAAAGCCAAAACGAGTCCTCCGATGGAAGACCCAAAAAAAACAAAAAAAAACCGTTATGAAACGGTCAAACAGCGCGAGCTCTGAACCAGCCCGCCCCAACAATCCTCCGAACTCTTCTGATGGGCCTCAAGACGCTCAAAAAAAAACCTCAGTGCCTCCAATCATCGTTGAAAACGACAAATTGGAGACCAAAAAGTTAATAAATTTCCTGCAAGTCAATGCCTCGGATAAAAACTTCAGGATGAAGTTTAATGGAAGTACCACGATCGTCCACGTACAAACGAGCGACGATTACAACAAAATCGCAAGTATCCTGAAAAGGCAAAACCTTAATTTTTTCACCTACGGCCTTAAAAGTGAAAGACCGAAGAAATTTATTTTGAAAGGGCTTCCCAGCAGTTTCTCGGAAGCCGAAATTCAAACCGAATTATCAAATCAAGGCATTAACGTACTTTCCGTTCGTCAGTTCGTGAAAGTAAATAAAGACGGAAATATTAAAGAAAACAGGCCTCTCCCAATCTTCGCAATCACGGTTGGCCCTGAAGTAACCTTGAGCAGCTTTGCTGCTATTAAAACTATTTTCTATCACACATACAAGATAGAAAAATTTGTGAAATCCGAGCAACCGACCCAGTGTTTCAGGTGCCAACGGTTCGGCCATGCAAGCCAACACTGCAACCTGAACCCCAGATGTGTAAAGTGTGCGTCAAATCATGACGTCAAAGCCTGCACTTCGAAAACTCTCAAGTGCGCGAACTGCGGACTAGCCCACACGGCCAGCTATAGAGAGTGTTCCATGCGCCTAAAATTCATGGAAACTCAGAAAAAACGAGCTCAATCGGCCAGGCCCAGCATAGCGCCACTGGAATTGCCCACTACACCTCACTCGGCCACGATCCAGAATCTGGAAAGGAACATCCAGTCCCTCCAGTCTCCTGCAGTCCCAGTGCCAACTCCGAGTTCTACTGCCAACACGTCCAGGCTCAGCTACGCTTCCTTCTTCCCGACGGTGGAAACCTCGAGAAGGAATCTTATCGCACCCACTGCTGAACCTAGGACCATCCCAATGGAAACACATGTTCCCGAATCTCATTTAAGTAGAACTATAAACTATGTAATTACAGCAAAGCAAGTCCTTGACGAGCTAACAACCCTTAGAATTCCCGAAATCCTTTCAGAGCTAAAAGAGATAAGCTCTAAACTCCAAACAGCCCTTACACCAATTGATAGGATCACAATCATCGCATCCTATGTCCACCTGTTCTTACCCTCCTCAAACACACCTACGATTCCCCAGCAAACATATCCAACATATTAGCAATTAATATTTTTGCGCTCAAGCCTAATCTGGACGAGTTATTACACATCGTCCACAGAAATAACATCAAAATTTGTTTGATTTCAGAGACTAAGTTAAACAGCAAAACGAAGAAAATTAACTTCCCAGACTTCTCGCTGATCAGGGAAGACAGAACGGCCAAAGCAGGTGGTGGTGTTGCGGTGGCGATCCACAAAACCTTGTCACATAGAACTCTTCCGCATGATCTCCTGTCGCTCACCGAATACGTGGGAGTAGAGGTCCAAGTAAACAATAAAAAAACGAAGATCTACTCGATCTACAATCCACCGGATGTCTCAATAGATACAAACCTATTGAGGCACCTATTTTCCGATAGTACTCCAACAATTATTGTTGGAGACTTCAATGCGAAGGACACTGCTTGGACCTCTGCTAGGCCAAACGAATCAGGTAAGATTCTCTCAAATTTTTTGACGGAACAAAAAATTAATCTGCTCTTTCCAGACGTTCCTACACACTACCCTCATAATTCAAACACTCCTAGTACTATTGACCTTTTATTAACAAACAACATCTCTATCATTAATAATTTCACCACACTTTCCGAATCTCCATCCGATCACCTACCATTGTTTTTCTCGCTATTTGGCCGACCGACCTCACCAGAATCATCCAAAAATTTTAAACTACGCGAAAACCGACTGGAATAAATTCAAGGATACCTTAAATGATGAGATTTCTACACCAAACCCTACTTGTAACAACACTGAAGCAATAGATCAACACATAACACATTTCACCCAAGTCATTCAAACAGCCCTGGATTCCTCCACTCCCAAACGCTCAACCAAATCCACCCACACTCCTATCCCACCCGAAATAGCCTCATTAATAAAGCTAAAAAATTACATTAGGTCAAGATGGCAAAAAACCCGAAATCGCTACCTTAAATCCGAACTCAATCAGCTGATCAAAGAAATCAGACTTAAATTAACCGAATGGAAACAATCATCTTCGGACAACAAACTCAGAAACATAAACTTAAAAGATCACTCTATTTGGCGCGTAGCAAAATATTTTAATAATACCGGTAAACGAAAAATCCCCGCACTGAAGTCAAACAACACACTCCACACAGAAGACCACGACAAGGCAAATACACTCTGCAGACACTACGCACAAATACACGAAATATCGGCCTCCCGAGGCAACAAATCCTTTGAACAACAAGTCACAGGTCATGTGAGATAGAGTATCCTCAAAGCCCCTATCGAAACTCCCATAAAATTCCTCACGAATCCCCGTGAAATCACTTCCGCTATCAAAAAACTAAAAAATAAATCTGCCCCGGGTGTGGATAATATTCCCAATATAGCACTAAAAAACCTCCCAATTAAAGCAATAAGTTCACTACCAAAGATATACAATGCATGCCTCCTCAGACAATATTTCCCGGAACTCTGGAAAGGAGCGGTGGTCATTCCGATTCTAAAGCCCGGTAAGCCCCCTTCGCATCCGGTGAGCTATAGGCCTATCAGCCTCCTACCGGTATTGGCTAAACTCTTTGAGCGAATAATTTTAGCTCGTCTCAAAAAACCCATAGAAGAGTTACAACTAATGCCTATCAATCAATTTGGTTTTTGATCAGAACACTCGACCTGCCACCAGCTGGTTAGAATTACGAATGATATAAAATCCGCGAAAGACCGGAAAGAAGATACCGTTCTTCTTCTCCTGGACAGCGAGAAGGCCTTTGATTCTGTTTGGCCCACAGGCCTTATATACAAACTCGAAGGATTAAATGTCCCTAAATATCTATGTAAAATTTTACTATCATATCTCTCAAATAGATATATCCGAGTTCGAGTCGAAACTTCGCTTTCGAATAAAATAGAAATTGTCGCGGGAGTCCCACAAGGGTCTATTCTCTCGCCTGTTTTATTCAACTTGTACATTGCTTCTGTTTTTAGTAGAATTCCGAGAAATGTATCCATTGCAGGCTATGCTGATGACATTGCCTTGTCCTCAGCTAGCAAATCGATAAACAAAGCTATTAGAAGAATAGAAAATGCTGCTTCTCTCACAATCAGTGAATTAACGAAATGGAAAATTCAAGTGAATGCTGCTAAAACAGAAGCAATCTTATTTACTAGCTCCAAGGCCAAGCCGACCTTAACTATTCGTAGCGATAAGATCACACCAACCGACTCTGTAAAGTATTTAGGCTTACACATCGATTCCAAACTCCTGTGGAAAAAGCATATATCTGAAATCAAGGTCAAGACTAAAGTTATCCTAGTAAGATTGTATAATTTGCTAAAATCACCCGCGCTCAGTCAATCCCTCAAACTTACTCTCTACAAAGGGTTAATTAGGCCCATTATCACCTATGGTTGTCCTGCCTGGCACAATGCTGCGAAAATGCACTTGAATCATCTTCAAGTGATTCAAAATAAATTCCTACGAATAATAGGAAATTTTAAAAGAAGAACGACTATTGTGGAAATACACGAAACGCTCGGCATGACAACCATAGGCGAATTTATCGATAGAATAAATGAGACATTTAAATTTAAGCTACAATCCCATCCTAATCCCCAGCTCCAAAACATCAATATTGACATAAAATCCAATTGGTCCCGCTGACCACCTGTTTTGTCCCACCTTTCCATATATCCTTTTCTCTCCTGCCCCTCATGCACCCATTACTTGTAAGGTTTTTTAGAAGTTATTTTTCCTTATATCGAGTCATCATGTAAATAATCACAAATATCTGTAATAATGAAAAATTAGTTTACACTTCTTTCAAATTAGATATAAAGCCAACGGCTGGTGATCTAGAAAGTAGCACTTAAGATATTAATACTGTACATAGTATGTATATATGACAAATGTTAATAAACAATTTTCAAGTCAAGTCAAGTCGGTAGCTAAGTGGTTAAGGTCCAGGTCTCGGGATCAGAAGGACCACGATTCGAGTCTCTAGTCGGTCGCCGTTTTTTTTTTTATTCACCCCGAGGGTTCAGATCGTTAACAATCATGTTTTGGCCATTATTCATGATTAATTAGATGATCTGATGAAATTCATTTGAGTGAAAAGGGAAATTTAACTTAATCCCAGACTTTTCTGAGACCCTTTTAGCCAGCCTGTTTTGAGGCTTGGGTCCCGAGCCTGAAACGGGCTTATCATTTTGGGTCTGGATAAGGGCTGAACCAGGGTTGGCGCTCAGCCTCAATTCAACATTTGTCAGCCCTGATCAAGGGCTGAACAAGCCCTGTCCCGATCGTTAATTCCTATCTGGGATATAGGAATATCTTGGTCTTGCCTGCGCTAATTTTTCTGCTCATAAGTATATTTCACTTGGCGCTTCTATTATATTTCATTATTTTTTTCGGATACCAGAGAGATAATGAGCAACACAATAAAATAGTTACTTGGCGTTTTTTTAAACAAAATTCATTTTGTTTTTTTTTCTAGATTCCTTATATGAAAATACGCCTTTCGTGTGTAACGACTTCTTTCCATAATTTGCATAATTAAGGAGGTATGGTCGTCCGAGCAATTTGAAATACGGGAACAGTGCATATCACCAGGGTCATTCCTTATACAAAAATGCGCATTCAATATGACTTTTTTCAATACAGGTTAGAGCATATCGCGAGTTGAACTAGAATATACTTGGCGAGTGAATATGTCGACAATTGCTGCAAAAATGTCGAAGAGCGGGATAACTGAGTAAGTACAAAGGTAGATGGGGTTACCAGGCGGGCGAATTCCAGTTGAATAGTTTTATGGGCTTAAAAATCGACGTAAAGAGATCATGTGCAGTAATTATTAGTTGCAACTTCAATTATTGCTATCACTGTTGAGTTTGGTCATCACAATGATTGCGTGTTTATGCTGTACTGAAATACCAAATTGGGAAGTATGGGGCACACACATTTGCATACCACTTGTTTGTATTTTTGACACACAGTGCGCAAAGCAACGTTTTCCGCACGCTGCGCGTGCGTGAACCCCTGCCCACCCGATAAATGTTGTTCGACACACGGGCAGAAGTAGCTTTTCTGTCTTTTGTGTTGCAAAACTCGCTTGTTGTTGTTTCCGCTCTTGTGTTGAAATGTACTATTTTTACTAACACCTATAGTTAATTATTATTAAAGAATTCCATATCAACTCCATCGTGAGAAAGGTTACATTTTTGAGAGATCTTTTTACATTTTAAGAATTATAGAATTTTCTAAGCTTTGGAAATAATAAGTAAAAGTTTAAAAAGTTCATAATTTGAGACATGATCCGAGATTTTGGATATAACATATACGGGGGAACGATCAGGAAGATATTGGTTCAACCCCGAGAGGGTCAGACCCACATCGCGTTTATTTTTTGAACTTCCCGATAGGAGAAGTTATTGTAATCACCCTGAAATCGATTTTTTTGTACTATCCCGCTCTTTGACATCCTTCCCGCAATCATCAACATATTCATTCACCAACTATATTCTAGTTCAACTCGCGATATGTTCTAACCTATATCGAAAAAAGTCATACTGAATGTGCATTTTTGTATAAGGAACAACCCTGGTGATGTGCATTGTTCCCGGATTTCACATTGCTCACACAACCATACCTCATTAATTCTGCAAATTATGGAAAAAAGTCATTGCACATAAAAGGTGTATTCACACCTGGGTAGGTCATATAAGGAATATAAGGAACTTCTGTTCTGAGAACTTTCCCGATAACTTTAACATTTTACCCAGTGGAACAGTATGAACAATTAGAATTGTTAATAACATTGCATATACTGCACGAATCCCATCCAAAGTGTAATCCCCTCGATTTTTCACGGAAACGCTTCGATTGGGACCGTCATGACAGCGCTGAGTTCATTCGTTTACTCATTACATACATAATTCTTGAGAAGGTCATGCCTCTTTAATTATGCGGATTATCGAAAAAAGTCATTCTGCATAAAACACGTATTTTTATATAGGGAACAACTTTTCTCATATAAATTTTACGCTACCTGTAATAGTTTATGCAATAGAACATTTTCAACAATTGAAATTGTTAATAACAATATATATACTGCACCAATTTCATCCAAAATCTAACTAGTTCTCAGTTATATGGAATCGCTTCGAACGTGACCTTGAGAACCTCCATAACTTCATTCCTTCGTGAGAAATCGTTGCACAAAATTTTTTACACATACATACATACATCTACACACACACACACACACACACACACACACAGACGCCAACTTAGAATTTGATAGGGATCATTTTGGTATACTTAAAACTCTAGTTAGATAATGAAACAACAAATTTGGATTTTGAGGGCATTACAATAGCTTCCCGAATAATCGGGAAGTTAATAACGCTCTACTGCACAATCTAATCAAGTTAGCGAAAAATTTATATAACTTATTTCCCATATAAAAATCCACATTTTATGTCGAATTAGTTTTTTTCATAATTTGCATAATTAAGGAACACTAATTCATGTAATAACCGAATGAATAAAGTTAGCATCCAACGACTATAATAAGTCCAGAGCCGTCGCTTATGACCCTGGTAGTTAGACAGCGACGTTAAATAACATCATCAAAAAAAAAAAGAAAAAGTTAGCGCTGTTCGGAATCTTTCAATCGAAGTGTTTCCACGCACATTTATTCATGTACATTTTTTGCCCAATAGGCCTATGGGCAGAGTATGGAAATGACTCGATTTACAAAAATCGATTTTCTAACATATCTCCACGTTTCATGACATTTCTGACCATTTTTAGCAAGATGTATGTGTGAGCCTGTTACGATGTATGTATGCAGTCAAACTCTTTCTCCGATGATTCCTCACCATCTAATTATGGGATCGAGATGCTGCATGGCGCCATCGAAGCGTCTTGGTGATCTTCAAAGCTAATTAGATTTTAGATGGAATTGGTCCAGTACATATATTGATATCAACAATTTCAATTGTTTATAATAGTCTACTGCATAAACTATTAGAGCTAGCGCAAAAATCTTATTAGAGAAGTTGGTCAACATATAAAAAACGTATATTACGGTGAATGACTTTTTTTGAGAATTCGCCTAATTAGGGAGGTATGGCCGGCTCAACAATTATGTATGTAATAAGTGAATGAATAAACCCACCGCTGTCATGACGGTCCCAAGCGAAGCGTTTCCATGCCAAATCGTGGGGATTACATTTTGGACGACATTCGTGCACTGTATTCAATGTTATTCACAATTGCAATTGTTTATACTGTTTCACTGCGTAAAATATTACAATTATCGGGAAACTTATCTGAAGAAAATCATTCCTTATATGAAAACACACATTTCATGTGGGATGAGTTTTTCGAATAATTCCATAATTAAGGAGGTATGGCCGTCTCAACAATTATGTATGTAATAATAAGTAATAAGTGAATGAATGAACTCAACGCTGTTGTGAAGGTCTCAATCGAAGCAGTTCGGTGCAGAATCGAGCAGATTACATTTTGGATGGTATTCGTGCAGTATATGCAATGTTATTAACAGTTGCAATTCTTTATACTGTTCCACTACGCAAAATATTAACGTTATCGTTTTTATTCCGGCCGCACCCCTATTGACGTCTCACTCTCACTCAAGCAACGCGCATGAGCCCATACAGGGTTGAACTACGCGGCCGAACATCGGGCCTATATCGCCGCCGAGAAACCGATGAACGGCATCGATGATCGCCGGATGAACCGGCCAATGTTGGAGTGTTACGTGGCATGTTGAAAATGCCAATGTATGCCTACTCTTTGGCCACACTATCGGCCCAAAAATGTGGCTGACTTAGGGAAGTAATTGCTATGGGTCGGAAAATCGAAACTGGAAATTTCAGTTGATCTACACCCCCAGAAACGTTTCCAACTATTTTGAGCGCGATGTTTGTCTGTGTGTGTGTGTGCGTATGTCAGCAAAACTTTGTCGAACGATTTCTCCTAGAAAAATCATGCGATTTGGTTTTTTTATACTTATTGGATAGCTTTTCGCCTAACTCAGCCCTGCTTAGATTTTGAACATAATCGACTCAGCGGTTCTATAGTTATTAACAAATGAATGAACAAATTATATCGCTGCATCGTGAGAACGATTAAAGATACGCGGAAAATTATCCAATCAAATTTGTTCGACAGACAAAAATATATATTTCATGTTTTATAACTTTTTTTGCTGAAACCGATAGTTCATTGTCATTAACAAATTCAATTGTTTAAATTGCTATATCGCAAGAATGGATAGAGATACGAAAGAATATGTCAAATGGAAGTTGTTCCACAGGTAAAAATACACATTCAATACTTTAGGACTTTTTTCGCTAACACCCATAGTTAATTGTTATTAACAGAACCGATTGTTTATATCCCTTGATCGCGAGAATAATTAGAGATACGGAATAAAGTGTCCAATGAAAGTAGTTCCACATGTAACAATACACATTTAATGTTTTATAACTTTTTTTGCTGACACCGATAGTTCATTGATATTAACAAATTCAATTTTCCGATCGCTCTATCGTAAGAACGGTTAGAGATACGAAAAAGGGTTAACTGAAAGTTGTTTCCCGCCAGGAAATACACATTTAACCTTTTATGACCTTTTTTCATAACACCCGTAGTTAATTGCTAGTAGCAAAAAAGATTGTTTATGTGAGTTTAAGAGAGTTTAAGAGTGTTCAATGGAAGTTGTTCCACACGTAAAAATACCCACTCGATGTTTTATGACCTTTTGGCTGACACCCATAGTTAATCAATATGTTGTATCGCTTGATCGCAAGAAAAAATAGGGGTACGGAACAAAGTGTCCAATGAAAATCATTCCACACGTAACAATACAGATTTAATGTTTCATAACTTTTCTTTCTGACACCGATAGTAATTGTTATTAAGAAATTCAATTGTTTAGATCTATCGCAAAAACGGTTCAAGATACGGAACAAAGTACCAAATGAAAGTTGTTCCACGCGTAAAAATGAATATTTGATATTTTATGACTTTTTTCCTAACACCCATAGTTAATTGTTATTAACTTCCCGATCTAGGGAAGTTATTGTAATGACCCCGAAAATAAAAAGTGCCAGATCGATAAAATTTTCAGGTTTCTCAACGTTTTGCATCATCCTGAAGTGATTTCAGAGAAGTGTCTGTATGTGTGCGTGTGTGTATGTGTGTAAACAAAAAACTTTGTTTAACGTTTCCGGCGGAACCACTCGAGGGATTCCCTTTTTTTCGATTGACGTGATTTTTTCAACAAATTATCCGTTCACTTGTTATCAACAAATTGAATTGTTTATATCGCTCTATCGTAAGGACGATTTGAGATACGAAAAAAAGTGGTAAATGAAAGTTGTTCTCCGCCAGGAAATACACTTGATGTTGTATGACTTTTTTTGCCAACACCCATAGTTAATTGTTATTAACAAAATGCATTGTATATATCGCTCTATCCTTAGAATGATTAGAGATACGAAACAGAGTGTTCAATGAAAGTCGTTATTAACAAAATTATTAACAAAATGGATTGTTTATAGCGCTCTATCGGAAGAACGTTTAAAGATATGGAACAAAGTGTCCAATGAAAGTCATTTCACACATAAAAATGCACATTTGATGTTTTATGGTTTTTTTGCGAACAACCATAGTTAATTGTTATTAACAAAATGGATTGTTTATATCGCTCTGTCCTGAGAACGATTAGAGATACGAAACAGAGTGTCCAATGAAAGCCGTTCCACACATAAAAATGCACATTTGATGTTTAATAACTTTTTGCCAACACCCATAGTTAATTGTTATTAACAAATTGAATGGTTTATGTCGCTCTATCGCGACAATAATTAGAGCTACGAAATGAGGTGTTAAATAAAAGTTGTTCCATACGTAAAAGTACACATTTGATTTTGTGACTTTTTATGCTAACCCTCATAGTTTTTCACAAATAGAATTGTTTATCTAACTCTGTTTGGAAAACCTCTTTTCTAAATTTTGTCTTTTCTATATTTCAAGAATTATAAAATTTCACAAATTTGGTAATTTTAAAAAGTTTAAAACCTTCACAATTTGCGACACAAACCGAAATTTTGTGCATATACGGAGGAACGATCGGGCAGTTATTGATTCGACCCGTAGAGGATCAAACCCACATCCCGTTTATTAATTGCCAATTTTAACGTCGCTGATTCCTTAGGGGGCTTGAGGACGATACACTCCACTGAATACGTTAATCTGACAATTTGAAAAAATTCTCACCCTATCGGGATTTGAAGTGAGGAACCCAAGGGGCAGCGCTAAGACTGCGCGCTTAGCCCACTCGGCCATTCTAATGTCCATCGGAATAAAGATTATCGTTAAGTCAACATTCAGAAAATAATAGTGTCAACCATTTTTGCTATTTCTTGCACTGAGGGAAAAATATACTTCGGCCCAACAATTTCATTTTTCAGAGTAATAGGCATTCCTAAAAAATGAAATTTCGTCGTTGCATTTAATCTCTGACAATTACAATTAAATGTAATCATGTGAATCGCTTAACTCCAAACAATTATATGACAACTGACCTGGGTTGAACATTATTTTTATTAATTTGAAAATAAAAAATTAATTAATTCGGGATTCTTAATTATTACTGTACAAATTCACCTAAGATCCTCTGACTCATAAGTATCACGTAGAGTTATATGATTAACATCATTGATAGTTAATTCATGTCAATTGGGTGTCACTAAAACAATAAAATTCGTTTTTTTTTAAATATCTATTTCTCTGAAACATGGTAATATTGGGCCGAAGTATATTTTTCCCTCAGTGTGGAACATAAATACCAGTTATTTGATGAATCCTAGCAAGATAATTTAAATTAATAATAAACGGGATTTGGGGTTGACCCTCGACGGGTCGAACCAATAATTTCCCGATCGTTCCCCCGTATATGTTATATACACAATTTCGGTTTGTGTCTCAAATTGTGAACGCTTTAAACTTTTCAAAATTACCAAATATGTGAAATTTTATAATGCTTAAAATATAAAGAGATTTTTAAAAAATATATCCTTTCTTGCGATAGAGTTAGATAAACAATTCAATTTGTGAAAAACTATGAGTGATAGCATAAAAAGTCATAAAAAATCAAAGGTGTGCTTTTACGTGTGGAACAACTTTCATTCAACAACTCACTCATACTTCGGATCTCTAATTATTGTCGTGATAGAGCGATATAAACCATTCAGTTTGTTAATAACAATTAACTGTGGGTGCTGGCAAAAAAAGTCATAAAATATCGAATGTGTATTTTTACGTGTGGAACAACTTTCATTTGACACATTGTTGCGTATCTAAGCATCCTTGCGATCTAGGGATCTAAACAATTGAATTTGTTAATAACAATAAACTATCGGTGGCAGCCAAAAAACTTATATAACATTAAATATGTATTTTGGTGTTGAACAAATTTGATTGTATAGTTTTTTTTTTTTTTTTTTGGTATCTTCAATCGTTCGCACGGCGCATCTATATAAACAATTTATTTGTTAATAACTATAAAACCGCTAGGTCGATTATGTTCAAAATCTAATCAGGGCTAAGTTACGCGGAAACCTATCCGATGAGTATAAAAAAACCCAAATCGCAGAATTTGTCTGGGAGAAATCCTTCGACAAAATGTTGCTCACATACGCACACACACACACGACCACACACATACACAGAGGCAGAGTCGGGGCTTTGGCTGTATTTGTTTTGAGTCGGTGTCGTGCGGACGCATGTCTACCGCTCTCTGCGAAATATACATTTCTAACGTACAGCGCTTACAGTACAGTGAAATTCTAAATCGAGTAAAAGTTTTGGCACAAAAGTGTCAAACTTAAAAAACCTCAAAATTCCCTTGGCTCCAAAAAGGAAAGCCAAAATGAGTCCTCCGATGGAAGACCCAAAAAAAACGAAAAAAGCCGTTTCGAAACCTTCGACTAGCGCGAGTTCAGTTCCCGCTCGCCTCGCCAAACCCTCCGACACTTCTGATGGACCTCAAGAGGCTCCAAAACAAACTTCTGTCCCTCCATTAATCATCGAGAATGAACAAATGGAGACAAAAAAATTAATCAATTTTCTGCAGAGCAACGCCACAGATAAAAATTTCAAGATGAAATTTAAGGGAAGTACCACGATCGTCCATCTACGAACGCTCGAGGACTACAACAAAATCGCAAGTATCCTGAAAAGGCAAGATATCAATTTCTTCACTTTCGGTCTTAAAAGTGAGCGACCGAAAAAATAGATTCTGAAAGGGCTTCCAAGCAGTTTTTCACAAGACGAAATTCAAGCCGAGTTATCAAAACACGGCATCAACGTACTTTCCGTTCGCCAGTTCGTGAAAGTAAACAAAGACGGAGACCAAAGAAAACAGGCCATTACCGATCTTCGCTATCACGGTTGGCCCGGAAACAACCTTGAGCAGCTTCGCTGAAATCAAAACGATTTTCTACCACACATATAAGGTAGAAAAATATGTAAAATCCCAGCAACCTACCCAATGCTTCAGGTGCCAGAGATTTGGCCACGCAAGCCAACATTGCAACTTGAACCTGAGATGCGTCAAGTGTGCGTCAAACCATGACGTAAAAGTCTGCACTTCCAAAACCCTGAAGTGTGCAAACTGCGGACTCGCCCACACAGCCAGCTATAGAGAGTGTTCCATGCGCCTAAAATTCATGGAAACTCAGAAAAAACGAGCTCAATCGGCCAGGCCCAGCATAGCGCCATTGGAACTGCCCACTACACCTCACTCGGCCACGATCCAGAATCTGGAAAGGAACATCCAGTCTCCTGCAGCCCCAGTGCCAATTCCGAGTTCTACTGCCAATACGTCCAGGCCCACCTACGCTTTCTTCTTCCCGACGGTGGAAACCTCGAGAAGGAATCTTATCGCACCCACTGCTGAACCTAGGACCATCCCAATGGAAACACATGTTCCCGAATCTCATTTAAATAGAACTATAAACTATGTAATTACAGCAAAGCAAGTCCTTGACGAGCTAACAACCCTTAGAATTCCCGAAATCCTTTCAGAGCTAAAAGAGATGAGCTCTAAACTCCAAACAGCCCTTACACCAGTTGATAGGATCACAATCATCGCATCCTATGTCCACCTGTTCTTACCCTCCTCAAACACACCTACGATTCCCCAGCAAACATAACCAACATATTAGCAATTAATATTTTTTCGCTCAAACCTAATCTGGACGAGTTATTACACATCGTCCACAGAAATAACATCAAAATTTGTCTGATTTCAGAGACTAAGTTAAACAGCAAAACGAAGAAAATTAACTTCCCAGACTTCTCGCTGATCAGGGAAGACAGAACGGCCAAAGCAGGTGGTGGTGTTGCGGTGGCGATCCACAAAACCTTGTCACATAGAACTCTTCCGCATGATCTCCTGTCGCTCACCGAATACGTGGGAGTAGAGGTCCAAGTAAACAATAAAAAAACGAAGATCTACTCGATCTACAATCCACCGGATGTCTCAATAGATACAAACCTATTGAGGCACCTACTTTCCGATAGTACTCCAACAATTATTGTTGGAGACCTAAATGCGAAGGACACTGCTTGGACCTCTGCTAGACCAAACGAATCAGGTAAGATTCTCTCAAATTTTTTGACGGAACAAAAAATTAATCTGCTCTTTCCAGACGTTCCCACACACTACCCTCATAATTCAAACACTCCTAGTACTATTGACCTTTTATTAACTAACAACATCTCTATCATTAAAAATTTCACCACACTTTCCGAATCCCCATCCGATCACCTACCATTGTTTTTCTCCCTATTTGGCAGACCAACCTCACCAGAATCATCAAAAATTTTAAACTACGCAAAAACCGACTGGAATAAGTTCAAGGATATCTTCAATGATGAGATTTCTACACCACACCCTACTTGTAACAACACTGAAGCAATAGATCAACACATAACACATTTCACCCAAGTCATTCAAACAGCCCTGGATTCCTCCACTCCCAAACGCTCAACCAAATCCACCCACACTCCTATCCCACCCGAAATAGCCTCATTAATAAAGCTAAAAAATTACATTAGGTCAAGATGGCAAAAAACCCGAAATCGCTACCTTAAATCCGAACTCAATCAGCTGATAAAAGAAATCAGACTTAAATTAACCGAATGGAAACAATCATCTTGGGACAACAAACTCAGAAACATAAACTTAAAAGATCACTCTATTTGGCGCGTAGCAAAATATTTTAATAACACCGCTAAAACAAAAATCCCCACACTAAAGTCAAACAACACACTCCACACAGAAGAGCACGACAAGGCGAATACACTCTGCATACACGATGCAGCAATACACGAAATATCGGCCTCCCGAGGCAACAAATCTTTTGAACAACAAGTCACAGGTCATGTGAGAAAAACTATCCTCAAAGCCCGCATCGAAACTCCCATTAAATCCCTGACGAATCCCCGTGAAATCTCTTCCGCTATCAAAAAATTAAAAAATAAATCTGCCCCGGGTGTGGATAATATTCCCAATATAGCACTAAAAAACCTCCCAATTAAAGCAATAAGTTTACTAACAAAGATATACAATGCATGCCGCCTCAGACAATATTTCCCGGAACTCTGGAAAGGAGCGGTGGTCATTCCGATTCTAAAGCCCGGTAAGCCCCCTTCGCATCCGGTGAGCTTTAGGCCTATTAGCCTCCTACCGGTATTGACTAAACTCTTTGAGCGAATAATTTTAGCTCGTCTCAAAAAACCCATAGAAGAGTTACAACTAATGCCTATCAATCAATTTGGTTTTCGATCAGAACACTCGACCTGCCACCAGCTGGTTAGAATTACGAATGATATAAAATCCGCGAAAGACCGGAAAGAAGATACCGTTCTTCTTCTCCTGGACAGCGAGAAGGCCTTTGATTCTGTTTGGCCCACAGGCCTTATATACAAACTCGAAGGATTAAATGTCCCTAAATATATATGTAAAATTTTATTATCATATCTCTCAAATAGATATATCCGAGTTCGAGTCGAAACTTCGCTTTCGGATAAAATAGAAATTGTCGCGGGAGTCCCACAAGGGTCTATTCTCTCGCCTGTTTTATTCAACTTGTACATTGCTTCTGTTTTTAGCAGAATTCCGAGAAATGTATCCATTGCAGGCTATGCTGATGACATTGCTTTGTACTCAGCTAGAAAATCGATCAACAAAGCTATTAGAAGAATAGAAAATGCTGCTTCTCTCACAATCAGTGAATTAACGAAATGGAAAATTCAAGTGAATGCTGCTAAAACAGAAGCAATCTTATTTACTGGCTCCAAGGCCAAGCCGACTTTAACTATTCGTAGCGATAAGATCACACCAACCGACTCTGTAAAGTATTTAGGCTTACACATCGATTCCAAACTCCTGTGGAAAAAGCATATATCTGAAATCAAGGTCAAGACTAAAGTTATCCTAGTAAGATTATATAATTTGCTAAAATCACCCGCGCTCAGTCAATCCCTCAAACTTACTCTCTACAAAGGGTTAATTAGGCCCATTATCACCTATGGTTGTCCTGCCTGGCACAATGCAGCGAAAATGCACTTGAATCATCTTCAAGTGATTCAAAATAAATTCCTACGAATAATAGGAAATTTTAAAAGAAGAACGACTATTGTGGAAATACACGAAACGCTCGGCATGACAACCATAGGCGAATTTATCGATAGAATAAATGAGACATTTAAATTTAAGCTACAATCCCATCCTAATCCCCAGCTCCAAAACATCAATATTGACATAAAATCCAATTGGTCCCGCTGACCACCTGTTTTGTCCCACCTTTCCATATATCCTTTTCTCTCCTGCCCCTCATGCACCCATTACTTATAAGGTTTTTTAGAAGTTATTTTTCCTTATATCGAGGCATCATGTAAATAATCACAAATATCTGTAATAATGAAAAATTAGTTTACACTGCTTTCAAATTAGATATAAAGCCAACGGCTGGTGATCTAGAACGTAGCACTTAAGATATTAATACTGTACATAGTATGAATATATGACAAATGTTAATAAACAATTTTCAAGTCAAGTCAAGGGGCTTTGGCGCCAGTATTTGTTTTGAGTCGGTGTGGTGCGGACGCATGTCTACCGCTCTCTACAAAATATAAATTCCAAACGTACCGAGCTTACAGTACAGTGAATTTATAAATCTTGTCAAAGTTTTGGCACTAAAGTGTCAAACTTCAAAAATCTCAAACTTCCTCTGGCTCCCAAAAGGAAAGCCAAAATGACTCCTCCTGTGGAAGACCCAAAAATAACTAAAAAAACCGTTATTAAACCGTCAACTAGTGCGAGCTGTAAACCCGCTCGCCTCAACAAACCTTCAAACACTCCTGTCGGGCCACAACAGGCTCAAAAACAAACATCAGTGCCTCCAATAGTTATTGAAAATGACAAATTGGAGACCAAAAAATTAATCAACTTCCTGCAAGTCAACGCCTCGGACAAAAACTTCAGGATGAAATTCAATGATAGTACCACCATCGTCCATCTACAATCGACGGAGGATTATAATAAAATCGCAAGAATCCTGAAAAGGCAAAATTTACATTTTTACACCTTCGGTCTAAAAAGTGAGCGTCCGAAGAAATTTATCATAAAAGGTCTTCCCGCCAGTTTTACTGAGCAGGAGATTGAAGCGGAAATATCCAAACACGGCATAAAGGTATTATCAGTCCGGCAGTTTGTGAAAACAAACAAGGACGGAGACAGCAAAGAGAGTAGGCCACTACCGGTGTTTGCAATTACGGTTGGGCCTGATGTATCCTTGAGCAGCCTCGCTGCTATTAAAACCATTTTCTATCATACATTTAAGATAGAAAAATACATCAAAACCCAACAACCAACACAGTGCTACCGGTGCCAAAACTTTGGACACGCAAGTCAGCACTGTAATTTAAATCCCAGATGTGTGAAATGCGCAGGCAATCACGACATCAAAACCTGCACCAGTAACTCCCTGAAGTGCGCAAATTGTGGTCTAGCTCACACAGCGAGCTATCGTGAGTGCGCCTCACGAACCAAATTTGTGGAGACTCATGAAAAAAGAGTCCAACCACCAGCACCAAAAAGAGCAGAGCGGGAACTGCCCGCTACCCCACACTCGGCTACGATGCAAAACCTGGAAAGCAACATCCATTTTCTCCAGTCTCCTCCAGTCCTCGAGCCTACGCCAATCTCTACTGCCACGAAGATGTCCAGGCCATCCTACGCTTCTTGTTTTCCAACGATGGAAACCTTAAGAACGAATGTTGACGCACCCACCGCTGAACCTAGGACCATTCCGATGGAGACTGACGACCCGCCATTACATTTAAGTACAAGTAAAAACTTTATTAATACAGTGACACAAGTCCTTGATGACCTAAAATCCCTTAGAATTCTCGAAAACCTCTCAGAGATTAAGAACATGATCTCTAAAATCCAAAGAGCTGACACCCCCCTTGATAAAATCACAATCATCGCATCCTATGCATACCTGTTCGAATCCACCGCTGAACCACCCACGATCCTCCTACAAACATAATAAATATCTTAGCCATTAACATTTTTGCGCTCAAACTCAGTCTGATACCGGTACCCGCAAAACACTTTGAGCGAATAATTCTATTACGTCTCATAAAATCCATCGATGAGCTACACTTAATACCTACAAACCAATTCGGTTTCCGTTCAGAACACTCGACCCGCCACGAGTTGGTCAGAATCAGAAAATCAAATAGATATATTCAAGTTAGAGTCAAATCACTACTTTCCGTTAAAACTCAAATTGTCGCGGGAGTCCCGCAATGGGATATCCTCTCCCGTGTACTATTCAACCTATACATCGCTTCTGTTTTTAACAGAATACCTAGAAATGTATTCATTGCAGGCTATGCTGATCACATTGCTCTGTACTTACCTAGCAAATCGATCAATAAAGCTGTTAGAAGAATAGAAAATTCTGCTTCTCTTAAAATCAGCGATTTAAATAAGCGGAAAATTCAAGTGAATGCTACTAAATCAGTAGCAACCTTATTTACTAGCTCCAAGGCCAAACCGACTTTAACTTTGCGTAGCAATAAGATTACCTCAACCGTTTCTGTGAAATATTTAGGTTTACACCTTGATTCCAACCTCCTGTGGAAAAAACTTATATCTGATATCAAGGTCAAGACTAAAATTATTCTAGTACGATTGTATAATTTGCTGAAATCTCCAACGCTCAGTCAATCTCTGAAACTTACTTTATACAAAGGGTTAATCAGACCTATCTCTTATGGTTGTCCTGCCTGGCACGATGCAGCACAAACCCACTTAAATCATCCTCAATTTGTCCAAAATAAATTTGTGTGGATAATAAAATGGTCGGCATGCACAATACGCTGGGCATGGTAACCATAGGTAAATTTATCGATAGAATAAATTTGACATTTAAATTTAAACTACAATCCGATCCTAATCCCCAGCTCCAAAACATCAACATTGATAAGAACGCAAATTGGTCTCACTGACCACCTGTTTTTGTCCCACCTTTCCATATATCCCTTTCTCCCCCGCCCCTCATGCGCCCATTACTTATAAGGTTTTTTAGAAGTCATTTTTCCTTATATCGAGTCATCATGTAAAAATTCACAAACATTATAAAAATGAAAAATTAGGTTAAACTTTAATCATATTAGATATAAAGCCAATGGCTGGTGATCTAGAGCGTAGCACTTAAGATATTAATACTGTATATAGTATGTATATATGACAAATGTTAATAAACAATTTTCAAGTCAAGTCAAGTCAAGCTTTGGCGTAGACAGTATTTGTTTTGAGTCGGTGTCGTGCGGACGCATGTCTACCGCTCCCTACGAATTACAAATTTCAAACGTACCGTGCTTCTAGTACATTGAAATTTTAAATCGAGTAAAAGTTTTGGCACAAAAGTGTCAAATCTAAAAAACCTCAAAATTCCCTTGGCTCCCAAAAGGAAAGCCAAAACGAGTCCTCCGATGGAAGACCCAAAAAAAAACAAAAAAAACCGTTATGAAACGGTCAAACAGCGCGAGCTCTGAACCAGCCCGCCCCAACAATCCTCCGAACTCTTCTGATGGGCCTCAAGACGCTCAAAAAAAAACCTCAGTGCCTCCAATCATCGTTGAAAACGACAAATTGGAGACCAAAAAGTTAATAAATTTCCTGCAAGTCAATGCCTCGGATAAAAACTTCAGGATGAAGTTTAATGGAAGTACCACGATCGTCCACCTACAAACGACCGACGATTACAACAAAATCGCAAGTATCCTGAAAAGGCAAAACCTTAATTTTTTCACCTACGGCCTTAAAAGTGAAAGACCGAAGAAATTTATTTTGAAAGGGCTTCCCAGCAGTTTCTCGGAAGCCGAAATTCAAGCCGAATTATCAAATCAAGGCATTAACGTACTTTCCGTTCGCCAGTTCGTGAAAGTAAATAAAGACGGAAATATTAAAGAAAACAGGCCTCTCCCGATCTTCGCAATCACGGTTGGCCCTGAAGTAACCTTGAGCAGCTTTGCTGCTATTAAAACTATTTTCTATCACACATACAAGATAGAAAAATTTGTGAAATCCGAGCAACCGACCCAGTGTTTCAGGTGCCAACGGTTCGGCCATGCAAGCCAACACTGCAACCTGAACCCCAGATGTGTAAAGTGTGCGTCAAATCATGACGTCAAAGCCTGCACTTCGAAAACTCTTAAGTGCGCGAACTGCGGACTAGCCCACACGGCCAGCTATAGAGAGTGTTCCATGCGCCTAAAATTCATGGAAACTCAGAAAAAACGAGCTCAATCGGCCAGGCCCAGCATAGCGCCACTGGAATTGCCCACTACACCTCACTCGGCCACGATCCAGAATCTGGAAAGGAACATCCAGTCCCTCCAGTCTCCTGCAGTCCCAGTGCCAACTCCGATTTCTACTGCCAACACGTCCAGGCCCACCTACGCTTCCTTCTTCCCGACGGTGGAAACCTCGAGAAGGAATCTTATCGCACCCACTGCTGAACCTAGGACCATCCCAATGGAAACACATGTTCCCGAATCTCATTTAAGTAGAACTATAAACTATGTAATTACAGCAAAGCAAGTCCTTGACGAGCTAACAACCCTTAGAATTCCCGAAATCCTTTCAGAGCTAAAAGAGATGAGCTCTAAACTCCAAACAGCCCTTACACCAATTGATAGGATCACAATCATCGCATCCTATGTCCACCTGTTCTTACCCTCCTCAAACACACCTACGATTCCCCAGCAAACATAACCAACATATTAGCAATTAATATTTTTGCGCTCAAGCCTAATCTGGACGAGTTATTACACATCGTCCACAGAAATAACATCAAAATTTGTTTGATTTCAGAGACTAAGTTAAACAGCAAAACGAAGAAAATTAACTTCCCAGACTTCTCGCTGATCAGGGAAGACAGAACGGCCAAAGCAGGTGGTGGTGTCGCGGTGGCGATCCACAAAACCTTGTCACATAGAACTCTTCCGCATGATCTCCTGTCGCTCACCGAATACGTGGGAGTAGAGGTCCAAGTAAACAATAAAAAAACGAAGATCTACTCGATCTACAATCCACCGGATGTCTCAATAGATACAAACCTATTGAGGCACCTATTTTCCGATAGTACTCCAACAATTATTGTTGGAGACTTCAATGCGAAGGACACTGCTTGGACCTCTGCTAGGCCAAACGAATCAGGTAAGATTCTCTCAAATTTTTTGACGGAACAAAAAATTAATCTGCTCTTTCCAGACGTTCCTACACACTACCCTCATAATTCAAACACTCCTAGTACTATTGACCTTTTATTAACAAACAACATCTCTATCATTAATAATTTCACCACACTTTCCGAATCTCCATCCGATCACCTACCATTGTTTTTCTCCCTATTTGGCCGACCGACCTCACCAGAATCATCAAAAATTTTAAACTACGCGAAAACCGACTGGAATAAATTCAAGGATACCTTAAATGATGAGATTTCTACACCAAACCCTACTTGTAACAACACTGAAGCAATAGATCAACACATAACACATTTCACCCAAGTCATTCAAACAGCCCTGGATTCCTCCACTCCCAAATGCTCAACCAAATCCACCCACACTCCTATCCCACCCGAAATAGCCTCATTAATAAAGCTAAAAAATTACATTAGGTCAAGATGGCAAAAAACCCGAAATCGCTACCTTAAATCCGAACTCAATCAGCTGATAAAAGAAATCAGACTTAAATTAACCGAATGGAAACAATCATCTTGGGACAACAAACTCAGAAACATAAACTTAAAAGATCACTCTATTTGGCGCGTAGCAAAATATTTTAATAATACCGGTAAACGAAAAATCCCCACACTAAAGTCAAACAACACACTCCACACAGAAGACCACGACAAGGCAAATACACTCTGCAGACACTACGCACAAATACACGAAATATCGGCCTCCCGAGGCAACAAATCCTTTGAACAACAAGTCACAGGTCATGTGAGAAAGACTATCCTCAAAGCCCCTATCGAAACTCCCATAAAATTCCTCACGAATCCCCGTGAAATCACTTCCGCTATCAAAAAACTAAAAAATAAATCTGCCCCGGGTGTGGATAATATTCCCAATATAGCACTAAAAAACCTCCCAATTAAAGCAATAAGTTTACTAACAAAGATATACAATGCATGCCTCCTCAGACAATATTTCCCGGAACTCTGGAAAGGAGCGGTGGTCATTCCGATTCTAAAGCCCGGTAAGCCCCCTTCGCATCCGGTGAGCTATAGGCCTATCAGCCTCCTACCGGTATTGGCTAAACTCTTTGAGCGAATAATTTTAGCTCGTCTCAAAAAACCCATAGAAGAGTTACAACTAATGCCTATCAATCAATTTGGTTTTCGATCAGAACACTCGACCTGCCACCAGCTGGTTAGAATTACGAATGATATAAAATCCGCGAAAGACCGGAAAGAAGATACCGTTCTTCTTCTCCTGGACAGCGAGAAGGCCTTTGATTCTGTTTGGCCCACAGGCCTTATATACAAACTCGAAGGATTAAATGTCCCTAAATATCTATGTAAAATTTTACTATCATATCTCTCAAATAGATATATCCGAGTTCGAGTCGAAACTTCGCTTTCGAATAAAATAGAAATTGTCGCGGGAGTCCCACAAGGGTCCATTCTCTCGCCTGTTTTATTCAACTTGTACATTGCTTCTGTTTTTAGTAGAATTCCGAGAAATGTATCCATTGCAGGCTATGCTGATGACATTGCCTTGTACTCAGCTAGCAAATCGATAAACAAAGCTATTAGAAGAATAGAAAATGCTGCTTCTCTCACAATCAGTGAATTAACGAAATGGAAAATTCAAGTGAATGCTGCTAAAACAGAAGCAATCTTATTTACTAGCTCCAAGGCCAAGCCGACTTTAACTATTCGTAGTGATAAGATCACACCAACCGACTCTGTAAAGTATTTAGGCTTACACATCGATTCCAAACTCCTGTGGAAAAAGCATATATCTGAAATCAAGGTCAAGACTAAAGTTATCCTAGTAAGATTATATAATTTGCTAAAATCACCCGCGCTGAGTCAATCCCTCAAACTTACTCTCTACAAAGGGTTAATTAGGCCCATTATCACCTATGGTTGTCCTGCCTGGCACAATGCTGCGAAAATGCACTTGAATCATCTTCAAGTGATTCAAAATAAATTCCTACGAATAATAGGAAATTTTAAAAGAAGAATGACTATTGTGGAAATACACGAAACGCTCGGCATGACAACCATAGGCGAATTTATCGATAGAATAAATGAGACATTTAAATTTAAGCTACAATCCCATCCTAATCCCCAGCTCCAAAACATCAATATTGACATAAAATCCAATTGGTCCCGCTGACCACCTGTTTTTGTCCCACCTTTCCATATATCCTTTTCTCTCCTGCCCCTCATGCACCCATTACTTGTAAGGTTTTTTAGAAGTTATTTTTCCTTATATCGAGTCATCATGTAAATAATCACAAATATCTGTAATAATGAAAAATTAGTTTACACTTCTTTCAAATTAGATATAAAGCCAACGGCTGGTGATCTAGAACGTAGCACTTAAGATATTAATACTGTACATAGTATGTATATATGACAAATGTTAATAAACAATTTTCAAGTCAAGTCAAGCTTTGGCGTAGTGGTAGCGTATCTGCCTACTACTCCGAAGGTCCTAGGTTCGTGCCTCGCCGCCGGAGAATATTTTTTCAAAATATTTTCTCCTGGATTCCGACCGATGCAGGAACTTCCGTGTCTGCTATCGGCGGTACCCATCAAATGAGACCGCCCGGCCGAGCGGGAACCTAACTCGACGCAGGAAGGGGGGGGGGGTGGGTTCCATCATAGGCGCCGGCCATCGTAGCACAGGGGTTTCTGGAGGTTTACCCTGTGTTTAGAAATACGATGGCCTAAAAATGGCCAAAGTCGGCCCCTGCGGCGTGGGTGGGTGTCCGGTACGCCCCCTGAAGGAATGCTTACACGGCCGCTACCGGGGGCGTACAAATGAGAGGGACGGAGGAAAAAACACACACACAGACAAACATCTCGCTCAAAATAGTTGGAAACGTTGCTAGGTGTCATGAAACGTGGAGATCACGTGCTATTTCTAATCTCGATTTTCAGACCCATAACAATAACTTCCCTAAGATCGGGTAGTTAATAACACACTACAGGTCCGTCATCACTGGAGGATGAATAAAATAGAGTATGCAATAGTATAAAGGGAGAAATTTGAAAATTTCAGGAACTTTGTGATTCTTTGACACATTTCAAGGTTCTTCGAAATTAAAACTAGTGGTGTGTGTAGTAGCATGTGTGTGCCCCACTCGGTGCAGAAACAAAACTTCCCGATTTGGTTTTTCAGCACAACTTACTAAATTTATTCTTCTCCAATATACTACGGTTAACCAGTGTGACCCCTCTTATTATCATAACGAAAACGTGCCTATTTGAGAATTCCAAACTGACTCATTTATGAAGCAGATAATTATGAATACTCGAGTAGACGCATGGTGAGCATGAGGATGAGACTTATGCGTATTACTTGAGTGAGAGTGAGACACCAATAAGGACGCGGCGGCAAAACAAAAACTTTAATATTTACCCAGTGGAACAGTATAAACAATTGCAATTGCTAATAACATTGGATATACTGCACAAATGCCATCCAAAATGAGATCCGCTCGGTTTTGCATGAAAACGCTTTAATTGGGATCGTCATGACAGCGCTGGGTCCATTCGTTCACTTGTTACATACATAATTGTGGAGACTGCTATACCTCCTCAATTATGCAAATTATCGAAAAAAGGCGTTCTACATAAAATACGTATTTTTATATGACAAACAACTTTTCTTATATGAATTTGGCGCTAACTCTAACAGTTTATGCAGCAGAACATTATAAACAATTAACATTGTCAATAACAATATAAGTACTGGACCACTTTTACTCAAAATTTAATCAGTTATGAAATATGCTTATATCTGTCAACTGTGACATAGAGTATCTGGATTACCACATTTTTGTGTGAATCACTGTTCATTGTTCATTGTCACTATTTTCGATTTTTGCTCAACATGAAATTTCTCAAAAACAGGGGAACTACTCGATGGATTCGATCAATAATCTAATCAGCTCTAAGTTACACGGAGACGAAACGATTGGGAAAAAAAATTCATCGAATCATACGATTCGTTTCCGAGAAAAAGTAAACGAAAAATTTGGCCACATACGGACGAACAGACACACACGCACATACAGACACTTCTCTGAAATCACTTCAGGATGATGCAAAACGTCGAGAAACGTGAAAATTTCATCGATCTGGCACTTTTCTTTTTCGGGGTCATTACAATAACCCTAGATCGGGAACTTAAAAAAATAATGCGAATAAAATTAATAATAAGTAAAATCAACAATAATAGATTTAGAGGTATTGTAAGCCATGGAACTGGTCACTGATGATCGGCAAGTAGGTTTAGGCCCGATGTTCGGCCATTCTATAGGGTGCTGATGATCGGCAAGTGTTCTGAGGTCCGATGATCGGCCCTTCAATCAGGTGCCGATGATGGGCATCCACCGTTCGGGCCGATATTCGGCCATAAAATGGGATGGCGATGATCGGCGACTACATCAAGGCCCGATGTTCGGCCATGTTGTTTACATCGGTAAACCCTACATGGGAGTCTCATCCAGTGCTCACCATGCGTCTACTTAGATACTCATAATTATCAGCGTGGTAAATGACTCACAATAGAATTCTCAAATCTGCAAGTTTTCATTATGACACTAACAGGGGTACTGAGTAACCGGGGTTCGTTGGAGAATAATAAAGTTCGTACGCTGTGCTGAAATACCAAATCGCAAAGTTTTGTTTGTGCCCCGAATGGGGCACACGCATCCTGGTGCCACTAGTTATAGGTTTCGTTTGGCAACGACCGGGAGTTTGACCACTTTAGTCGTCGAACTTACAAACCAGAACTTTTACAAATTTATGAATTCGCTTTACTGTAAGCGCTGTGTCAGAAGTTATATGTCGTAGATAGCAGTTGGCATACGTCCGCACGGCACCGACTCTAAACAAATACTGTCAAGCTCCCTGGGCTTGACTCAAAAAGTGTTTATTGTCATTTATCCAGATACACAGTATATTCAGTACTGCAATTCTCAATGGTAGATCACCGGCCAGTGATTTTATATATCTAATTCGAATAAAGTTTTAAAAGTACTTCATTAGTACATATATTTATGAGCATTCCCAATTTGTTATCGTATAAAAAAAATAAGTTCTAAAAACTTTATAATGAACGGGCAATTAGGTGGAGGAGAAACAGGATACAGCGAGAGGCAGGGGTGAAAGTTTGGAATAAAAGGGCGGAAAACGAAACCGGAGCGGGGGGAGCGGTGGTTTCCATCACAGACCACCGCTATCGTGGTCTAGATGTTTCGGAAGTTTCCCCTGTGTTTAGAAATACGATACGCCTAAATGGCGGATGGTATAAGATAAATAACTCTTAAAAACCTTGTTATATTCGAGCCTCGTCTTCGAGATTTTTTAAAACTTGTCGTAGCCCGCCAGTGCTAATTGGTGCCACACAATTCCACAGATAAAGAGAAAAGCCGTGCGGTGGCGCCTCTAGCGAGGGCCTACGACTTTTCATTGTTTTCGTGTGTGCGAGAAGGTTCACCCGCAATTTCTATATTAGTCTTTTCCATAATTTTTAGTTTTTTCAAAGTTTATTTTAAATTATGGGTAAACATAAGAAAAGAAAATATGAGGATCGTGATGAGAAGGCCGAGATCCTTCGAAAAATCCAAAAGTTGAATGACCAGGTGCAGCGTCTTTTTGCACAACCACCTGATGATTCTCATGGTAAGTGCTATCTAAAAATGGCCGCAACGGACTTTGGCTCGATCCTAGAGCCAAAGCCACAATCGTCCAGGCCTTATGAAAGGTTGAGCATATCCTCATGAAACGACCCACGATCTGACCTGTTTTTGTATCCTTATTATTTTTAGGAGACAAGGAAATTCGAGATGTTGATAATTCTATTTTCTCATCTGTTGTTAAGACATCTGACAGCCATAAAAAAACCAGAGCACGGATCCAGCTACTGTGTCCGACACATCTGTGCATGACACACTCGTCCTAGAGACAAGCAGCCCAATAGAGGTCTCACGGAACACAGCCCCTATTGAAAATGATCCTGACATTGTGAAACTAGAGGATGCCTCGAGCTTGGACCCGCACCTGTTGGAAGTTTTGGGCGCTGACCCGTCGAAGCCTCAAGAACTACACATCTCTCTTCAAGGTGAGCTGGAGGCTTGCTGGGCTGTTTGGTTGTCAAAACCATTGGAAAAAGAGGTAATGGATAAATTGTTGGAAAATTATCCACGCTCGTCGACAAAATGCCAGTTTGAAGCTCCAAAGTTGAACCCGGAAATATTGGCTATTTCGACGGATTCTTTGGTTCAGAGGGATAAAAAATTTTGTACCTCACAGAGCCTCGCTGGGTCGGCCTTGGTTGCACTGGGTGCGGCTATGTCCAGCCTTTTGGAAGATGATGAGATAGATAAGTTGGATCTCTTGCAGAAACTCTGCGATGTAGGAAAATTGATGATCCAGGTTCATCACGGTTTTTCGTCGACTAGACGAGCATTTATTTCTCCTAGTCTCAATAAACAGGTCCGTGATGCGTTCGAGGCTCCCTTACCAGACCAACAGTTGTATGGGTCCAATCTCTCGGAGAAGGTCAAAGAGATCGATACTTTGTCTAAGCGCAGCCAAGAACTCAACGTTGCTCCTGCACCACCAAAACAGCAAAATCCTTTAAACCCGAAGGGCCCGCTCGTCAAGTTCAGGAAACAACAAGAGGGCACAAGACCTCGAGGAAAGCCATGAGTGGGCAACAGCAGCACCAGCAACTTCTCCAATCGAAAACCATCGTTTCGTCATCCGAGCTGTCAGAAGCCAACCTCAACAGACCCAGACAAGGCACAGGAAGCCAAGAAGTGGTAAGAACCCAGGCAGGCAATGTCAGGCGCTTCATCCAAAAGTGGAAAAGTATCTGCACTGATAGCTTCGTTCTGGAGTGTGTGAAGGGATATCAAATTCCCTTCAATTTTCCGCCTTTGCAATCCAAAGCCCCTCCAGAGCCGATTTCCTCTGAACTAGAGGGGAAAGTTCTCAGTGTTGAGGTACGGAAGCTATTAGAACTAGGAGCGATTGAGTTGTGTACCCCCTGTGAGGGTCACTTTATTTCCTCTTATTTCTTAGTAGACAAGTCGAATGGAACAAAAAGGTTCATGTTCAATCTTGAACAGCTTAATAAGCTCGTAGTTCCACCTCACTTCAAATTAGAAGACATGAGAACAGTAATGAAGTTGATTTCAGAAAACGCGTTCATGACAAAGGTGGACCTGAAAGATGCGTATTTCTCAGTCCCGGTTTGTGAGGCTGATAGAAAATTCTTACGTTTTTATTTTAGAGGAAAATTATTACAGTTCACCTGCTTACCTTTTGGTCGAGCCACTAGCCCTCATGCGTTCACAAAAATAATGAAACCAGTGATGGGATATTTTCGGGCTAGAGGCTTGTCGTCATCTATTTATTTAGATGACATTTTGTGCATTGCTTCATCTGCTGAGGAGTGTAGCGAAAATTCCCGACAGAGAGTTGAGCTTTTGTCTAGCCTAGGTTTCTTCATAAACATGGAGAAAAGTTCTGTTGTTCCTGCCCATCGTATCCATTACCTCGGGTACATAATTGATTCTCGAAAATTGTGCCTGGAGATTCCTCAGGAGAAACGCGTGGCAATCAGAGCATTGCTGGATCGTCTCCAACCTGGCACAGAGTGTTCTATCCGGGTTTTTGCTAGATTGATAGGCTATTTAATTTCTATCTGTCCAGCTACTGCCTACGGGGTACTTTATACCAAATCATTGGGAATGGTCAAACAATCATGTTTAATCGTAAATGAAGGGCTTTTCGACCGACTGATGATAATCCCTCATTTTCTTCAACCAGACTTGGACTGGTGGCGAGTACATGTCTTGACCTGCTCCAACCGTATCAGGATGAAAACCCCAAAAATGATCATTTTCACCGATCCTCCCTTTTGTAGTATCAACTATCAAGAACTCTTGGTAATCCGCTTGGCTCTTAATGTTTTTGCTCAAGACCTGTCGGATTGTGACATTCTTCCTCGAGTCGACAATACCACTGCTATTGCCTACATTAACAATATGGGTAGTACAAGGTTTCCCCATCTCCACAACTTGACCAAAGAGATCTGGCAATGGTGTGAGGCGAGGCAAATATGGCTGTTTGCTTCGTACATCCCTTCAAAGGAGAATGTTGAGGCAGATCGGGAATCCAGGGTCAGTAATGTAGACACAGAGTCGGAATTAGCAGACTATGCCTTTAGAGGTCTAGTACGGCGATTTGGAGTACCGCAAATCGACCTTTTTGCATCACGCATCAATGTAAAATGTATCCGCTACTGCTCCTGGCACAGAAATCCCTTTGTTTTCTCAATCGACGCGTTTACCATCAATTGGAGGGATCTTTTCTTCTATGCGTTTCCCCCCTTCGCCTTAATTTTACCCACGATCCGGAAAATTTTCAGGGATGAAGCCACGGTGGTAGTTCCCCTTTGGCCATCACAACCCTGGTATCCGTTATTTGTATCTGCTCTGGAGGGAGAACCCATACGATTTGAGGCCTCGGCTGATCTCTTACTTTCTCCTTGCAGATCATTAGTCCATCCTCTAGCTTGCCAGATAACCCTGGTAGCAGGAGTCTGATCCGGTAAGCCTATGTTAGGCAGGGTATCTCCACAGTGACAGCGGACATCATGACACAGTCAATTACCGAGTTAAGCCACAAACAGTACAATGTGGGACTCCAGAAGTGGTGGGATTTTTGTCATAAAAGACACATTGATTGTTTCGCTGTATCGGCTCCGGTAGTGCTTGAGTTCTTGACTGACGAATTTGAACAAGGAGCTGCGTACGGCTCCCTGAACTCTCACCGTTCCGCACTCTTCTTAATCGCAGAGGAGGATATTGCGAAAGACCCCCTGGTCCGACGTTTATTCAAAGGTGTGGCCAAGTTGCGACCAGCTAGATCAAGATACACTCATACGTGGGACCCTGAATGTGTCTTGCTCTACCTGGAAGCCTTACCACGAAATGATGGGCTAACCATTTCACAACTCGGTGAGACGACCGTTACTCTCTTGGCATTGAGTACAGCTCACAGGCTTCAAACATTTTCCTTAATTAAGTTAGAAAATATTCAACAAAGGGCTGGAAATTTAGAAATGATGATTGCAGACAGAGTTAAGACATCGAAGATAGGTAAGAATCAACCCCTTTTGATTCTTCCTTTCTTAACCGAGAGACCGCAAGTTTGCGTAGCAGACACGGTCCTCTCTTATCTAACCCGGACGAAAGATATTAGGGGTGAGGAGTCATTACTTTTTATTACGATGAATAAACCCTACGAGGCGGCATCATCAGAGACATTAGCTCGATGGATCAAATCATGTCTTGGCAAGTCTGGTGTGGACACCAAAACGGTCTCTGCATATAGCACAAAACATGCAGCTACTTCAACAGCGGCTTTCAAAGGTGTTAGCCTGGACATCATTCGGAGTACAGCTGGTTGGTCGGAAAAATCCAACGTGCTTGTGCGTTTCTACAATTGTCCTTGTGCTATGGATAGGGGTACCTTTGCTAGGGCAGTACTGAGTAAACAGTAATTTTGTTCATTTAGAGTTAACAAAATTGTGTTATTGTTTGTAAGACGGAAGAGTCAGATTATACTTAGTTATTCTCCCCATTCACGAAAAAAATGGATGCTGGCAAAAAAAAACTTGGCGAGTTTTCTCTAAACATCTACGAGTTTTAAAAAATCTCGAAGACAAGGCTCGAATATAATGGTACGATCAAACTAGCTTACCTGTAAGTGATGTTCGATCGTGATTATATGAAGAGCCTCGTCGAGTGATTGAGTCCCTCCCATTGTCAATACCCATACCCCCGCCCATTTGTTGTGTACATCTTTAGCATAACTTGAAACTAATGAAAAGTCGTTCGGCCCTCGCTAGAGGCGCCACCGCACGGCTTTTCTCTTCATCTGTGGAATTGTGTGGCACCAACTAGCACTGGCGGCCTACTACAAGTTTTAAAAAATCTCTCGACGAGGCTCTTCATATAATCACGATCGAACTTCACTGACAGGTTATCTAGTTTGATCGTACAATAATTAGGGGGCGATTAGGAAGAGCGACAGGATATGGGGAACGGCCGGAAACCGAAACTGGCGCAAGGGAAGCGGTCAGTTTCATGACTCCTAGCATAGGGGTTTTTGGGAGTTCACCCTGTGTTCAGAGATACGGTTTAGAGATACGGGATGGCGAAAGTGAGACCCAGACGCATAGGTGGGTTTCGAGTACTCTCGTCTGAACGAATGCTTTAAAGCACGTAACGCATTCTATATTCCTGAATGAATTCATTACTTCTGGTTAGAAACAGTTAGTTCATCTCCCGTACGAAAAGGACATTTTCACATTGTATTGATTTAAGGGCGATAATTGATAAACAATTGGCATCAAACACAAATGTCTGCCTGCGAGGTACTTTTATTACGGCGCCTGAATTACAAAATATCTCAAAGTGGTTTTACAAGTATATTTCAGAATCAGACAGTTGTTTTTGCTGAGTTTGGAAGCTGACAATGACTTGACATCTGACATTTGTATTCCGTTGAATTATGACATATAAAAGCAATTTGCTAATGACAAATCAAATCTCAGACTTTAGCGCGGAAAACTTGCTGAGAATAATTTTACTACTCATCTCTTCCCAACTTTTATTTACGGTATTCAATGAGTTGCATCGACAAAAAATTGGCGTGCAGTTCCTGACGCGCCGGAGAAGTGAAACTTCAGAAGAAGACTATGACTTTTTCTTATCCATTTGAAATAATACTTTGGGTAAAACGATGAAAGTGTAAAAGAGTAAAACATTGGTCGGACAGGAGGAGATTACACATAAGGAATTATGTATGCATTTGTAACTTCCCGAGCTAGCGAAATTATTGTAATGACCCCGAAAATTGAAAATTGGGTTTCCACCATATCTCCACGTTTCAAAGTCTCCCCAACCGTGGTGGACCTCTTTTGGAAAAATGTCTGTATGTGTGTGTGTGTGTGTTCGTACGTATGTGCCCAAATGTTTCGTTAACGATTTCTTGAAAACTAATCGTCCGATTCAATGAATTTTTTCTTTGATCGATAAGTCTTCACGTAGCTTAATGCTGATTGGATTTAGGAAGGAATTCATTCAGCAGTTTTCAATAATTGTCAGAAAATCGAAAAGCCAAAAATCGCAAATCGGGTTGATTTACGGTCATCCATAAACTATTAAAGGTAGCGCAAAATTTATATAAGAAAAGTTATTCTCCATATAAAAACATGTATTTTATGTGGATTTAGTTTTTTCGATAATTTGCATAATTAAGGAGCCATCGCAGTCTCAACAATTATGTATGTAATGAGTAAACGAACAAATTCAGCGCTGTCATGACGGTCCCAATCGAAGCGTTTCCGTGCAAACACGAGCGGATTACATTTTGGATGGCATTCTTGCAGTATATGCAATGTTATTAAAAATTGCAATTGATTATACTGTTCCACTGGGTAAAATATTAAAGTTAGCGGGAAACTTATCTCAGGAAAACTATTCCTTATATGAAAATACACATGTTATGTAGAATTACTTTTTTCCATAATTTGCATAATTAAGGCATGAACTGGCATGAAAGTGTGCGTACCCGTTGGGAACACAAAGAAAATTCCCCGATTTGTAATTTCTGTTTGCCATTCGTAGATTTTCCGATACGTCAATTAAATGTTTCAATCCCATTTATGAAGCAGATAATTATGAATATTTGACTAGTCGCATAGTCAGGGTGAGGACAAGAATTATGCGCGTTACTGGAGTGGGAGTCGCCGATAGGGGTGCGAATGCTCGACAGCTAAACCCGTCATATATTCTTAATTATGACAAATATGGCAAAAAGTGATAAGAAATTAAATATGTATTTCCACTTACTGAGTAAATTCTGCTTAATATTGTTGTCGTATTTCTTACCGTTTTTGAAATAGAGCGTTGTTAACCATTCAATTATTAATAACAAAAAACAGCTCGGTCAATTTAAACCAAAAACTAACCAGATCTAACTTCCATGAAGACGCTCCAAATACGACCTCGATGACGCCGATCGTTCAATCCGTTCGTAAGAAATGAAATGATTGAAATGTCAATATTGATGGTTTGGAGCTGGGGATTAGGATGGGATTGTAGCTTAAATTTAAATGTCTCATTTATTCTATCGATAAATTCGCCTATGGTTGTCATGCCGAGCGTTTCGTGTATTTCCACAATAGTCGTTCTTCTTGTAAAATTTCCTATTATTCGTAGGAATTTATTTTGAATCACTTGAAGATGATTCAAGTGCATTTTCGCTGCATTGTGCCAGGCAGGACAACCATAGGTGATAATGGGCCTAATCAACCCTTTGTAGAGAGTAAGTTTGAGGGATCGACTGAGCGCGGGTGATTTTAGCAAATTATATAATCTTACTAGGATAACTTTAGTCTTGACCTTGATTTCAGATATATGCTTTTTCCACAGGAGTTTGGAATCGATGTGTAAGCTTAAATACTTTACAGAGTCGGTTAGTGTGATCTTATCGCTACGAATAGTTAAAGTCGGCTTGGCCTTGGAGCTAGTAAATAAGATTGCTCCTGTTTTAGCAGCATTCAGTTGAATTTTCCATTTCGTTAATTCACTGATTGTGAGAGAAGCAGCATTTTCTATTCTTCTAATAGCTTTGTTGATCGATTTGCTAGCTGAGTACAAAGCAATTCATCAGCATAGCCTGCAATGGATACATTTCTCGGAATTCTGCTAAAAACAGAAGCAATGTACAAGTTGAATAAAACAGGCGAGAGAATAGATCCTTGTGGGACTCCCGCGACAATTTCTATTTTATCCGAAAGCGAAGTTTCGACTCGAACTCGCATATATCTATTTGAGAGATATGATAATAAAATTTTACATATATATTTAGGGACATTTAATCCTTCGAGTTTGTATATAAGGCCTGTGGGCCAAACAGGATCAAAGGCCTTCTCGCTGTCCAGGAGAAGAAGAATGGTATCTTCTTTCCGGTCTTTCGCGGATTTTATATCATTCGTAATTCTAACCAGCTGGTGGCAGGTCGAGTGTTTTGATCGAAAACCAAATTGATTGATAGGCATTAGTTGTAACTCTTCTATGGGTTTTTTGAGACGAGCTAAAATTATTCGCTCAAAGAGTTTAGCCAATACCGGTAGGAGGCTAATAGGCCGATAGCTCACCGGATGCGAAGGGGGCGTACCGGGCTTTAGAATCGGAATGACCACCGCTCCTTTCCAGAGTTCCGGGAAATATTGTCTGAGGAGGCATGCATTGTATATCTTTGTTAGTAAACTTATTGCTTTAATTGGGAGGTTTTTTAGTGCTATATTGGGAATATTGTCCACACCCGGGGCAGATTTATTTTTTAATTTTTTGCTAGCGGAAGAGATTTCACGGGGATTCGTCAGGGATTTAATGGGAGTTTCGATGCGGGCTTTGAGGATACTTTTTCTCACATGACCTGTGACTTGTTGTTCAAAAGATTTGTTGCCTCGGGAGGCCGATATTTCGTGTATTGCTGCATAGTGTATGCAGAGTGTATTCGCCTTGTCGTGGTCTTCTGTGTGGAGTGTGTTGTTTGACTTTAGTGTGGGGATTTTTGTTTTAGCGGTGTTAAATAGAGTGATCTTTTAAGTTTATATTTCTGAGTTTGTTGTCCCAAGATGATTGTTTCCATTCGGTTAATTTAAGTCTGATTTCTTTTATCAGCTGATTGAGTTCGGATTTAAGGTAGCGATTTCGGGTTTTTGCCATTTTGACCTAATGTAATTTTTTGGCTTTATTAATGAGGCTATTTCGGGTGGGATAGGAGCGTGGGTGGATTTGGTTGAGCGTTTGGGAGCGGAGGAATCCAGGGCTGTTTGAATGACTTGGGTGAAATGTGTTATGTGTTGATCTATTGCTTCAGTGTTGTTACAAGTAGGGTTTGGTGTAGAAATCTCATCATTTAAGATATCCTTGAACTTATTCCAGTCGGTTTTTGCGTAGTTTAAAATTTTTGATGATTCTGGTGAGGTTGGTCTGCCAAATAGGGAGAAAAACAATGGTAGGTGATCGGATGGGGATTCGGAAAGTGTGGTGAAATTTTTAATGATAGAGATATTGTTAGTTAATAAAAGGTCAATAGTACTAGGAGTGTTTGAATTATGAGGGTAGTGTGTGGGAACGTCTGGACAGAGCAGATTAATTTTTTGTTCCGTCAAAAAATTTGAGAGAATCTTACCTGATTCGTTTGGCCTAGCAGAGGTCCAAGCAGTGTCCTTCGCATTTAGGTCTCCAACAATAATTGTTGGAGTACTATCGGAAAGTAGGTGCCTCAATAGGTTTGTATCCCCGTATCTTGTAAAGCCCCGACATTGTGTTTTTTTTTTTCTACTTTTGCTCTATTTGTATTCACCCACGTAACCGCTCTTAGGCATTACTTCATGGGCAATACTACGGATCAGAGTACCCACCCATTGCGGCTGCGACCGACTTCGCCATTTCAGCTCATCGTATTTCTAATCACAGGGTAAACCTCCAGAAACCCCTGTGATACGATGGCGGGCGTCTACGATGGAACCCTCCCTCCCCCCCCCCCTCCGCGTGACGGGTCGCGTTCGGTCCCGGCTCACGGTCTCACTTCATGGATACCGCCGATAGCACACACGGAATGTTCCTGCCATCGGTCGGAGTCCGTGAGAAAATATTTTTCAGAAAAAATATTTGCAGTGAGCGGGAATCGAACGCGGGGCCTTTAGAATAGTAGGCAGACACTCTACCCACTACGCCAAAGCCCCGTCACGTGTATGTGTGTGTGTGTGTACGTGTGTCAGCAAAATTTTGTCGAACGATTTTTCTTGAACAAATTATCCGATTTGGGTTTTCTTATACTCATTCGATAGAATTCCGCCTAACTCAGAGCTTGATTAGATTTTGGACATATCGGACCCAGCGGTTTTTTTATGAACAAATTGGATTGCTCGCTTAATCCCGAAAACGGTTAAAGATACGAAACTAACAGCTCTGCATCATGAGAACGATTGAAAATACGAAACAAACTAATCAATGAAAGTGGTTCCACACGTAAAAATACACATTTCATCCATGTTTTATGATTTATTTTACTAACACCTAGAGTTAATTGTTATTAATATATTGCATTGTTTATCCAACTCTCTCGCGAGAAACTTTGAAAAATCTTCTTATATTTTAAAAATTATAAATCGTCTAAATATTTGAAAATTTTGAAACGGTTAAGAAGTTTATAATTTGAGACATGAACGAAAATCTTGGCTATAACATATAGGGGGGAAAGATCGGGACGTTATTAGTTCGACCCGTAGAGGGTATATATATCCATACCCATATCCTGTTTACTTTTCTGTAATCGACATGCATTTTGCACAGACGGCCTTCCCCTCACTTTATCATTCTGTCTCTTTCCAACATGTAGCGTATAACTCTTTCCGCAAATTGCATGAGGCACTTTCCACACCGAAACTAGGACATCGCAACGTGCTAGAACGTGCACCAAATGTGGATGTCGCACGTGCGCACCACCATAACAACCCTGGCATCGATTCTCTCCCTTGCCCATATTCTCGTGATACTCAGTTGAGGACAAGAGCAATGTGTTATGATATATTACCCGTCTTGTTCTCATCGTCAGGATTTTCGTGTTTTACGTGTCTTTGTTTCCATTCATGAGAAGATTTTTTTCTCATATTTCCACTTCGTTTGTAGAGATGCCACCCAGAAGGCGTTAGTTTGAGCATTAAGCTGGTGATCTGACTACATATTTTATTTTTTCTCCGGGGTTTTAATTGCGACGAGGTTAGCTTTTTACCGAATGTACTTCAAAGCTTAATCAGGTAGAAAGGTTGAGAATTCAGTTATTTGACCTACATAGAGATTATTGGGTAGGGCCACGCACAATGAGACATTCAGAAATGGTCCGATTATATTGCATTCGCTTTTACATCAACGTTTTGACTCCGGATAATAGCAGACTTTGCTTATATATGTCTAACTTATATTCCGATTGTAAATGTATTATGATGAGTTAGAATATGAATAGCTCTGACCATGGAGAATAGAGGCCCTCTATTCTCCTTGGCTCTGACTTTAATTTTTCCGCCCGTTTGAAATCTACGTTCGCCGAATTACATTTCCTTTTTCCTCCGCACCGACTAGTGTGGCGTTGGTTTCGGTTTTACGGTTTTCGATGTATATCGATAGTTTCTTTTGTCTCTCGTTTTCACTATAGGATCAGAATTTATTTATTTAATCGAAAGGTTTCGTTTCTTACTTCAATTATCACAAATCAATATGTTACGTACCAACATTTGTATTTATTTAAAGTAGGGAAACAGATTCAATTTTCTAGTTTCTTGAGTTCATTTTTACTTTCCATGTGACCGGGAACAGGAAATTGTGCGTAAAATTAACAGACCCATAAATTATTCTCTAGAAATACTGGAATTTCCACGACGTGAGAGAAAATCACGTCGGGACAGGAATCTTGACAATGGGTCCCCTGTTTTTTTTGTAGGGTTTCGGCACGCAACTTCAAGAATTTCCCCATTTTTTATAAAGTTTCAACGGGTTTGAACTCTCTCTTGAGCTCGAGTGTTCAACATGTGTTTGACACTCGGTTCCGAACCAACACTGAGGTTTATTACTGTCGTATTTGGCATCCTTGTTCGTGCAATATTTTTTCTTGTCATTTTCCTCAGTCAGTCATGTTTCAAGAAATTGTAAACGGTTTTTCCAACCAATAAGAATTTCTCAAATAAATCCCACCCCCTTTCGTTCAGGCAACGTAGCTCCTCTTAAATGTTCTACAAACCAGTCTACTTCGAACATTTCACGGATTCATTTCGCTCCTAAAATCATCATTTTTGAATGTGCCTAGCCAAGTGGTCTAGATAATAAAGGTTAAATTCATTAATAAGCATATCTTTAATTCTACATAAGAATTACTTATAAAACTAGTGTAATTCAAGCTGTATAAGTCAATTTTTTGTACAATATAGTGATAGTTTTAAGTGACTCAATGCATTCAAATTCATTCATAAACCATCAACAAATTTAAACCCAAGTATAAACAATAACACACCAAGTGAAAATACGGTAGCTTGGTTGTCTCAGTTCTTTGATAATTTCAATAAAAATTACAGTGCAAGACGAGACAGATAATTTTACTTATAGAAAATCGTGAGATGGAGAAAGAATAAAAAATCTTTTGTATATTGATATAACTGGATTGTTTTAAATCATAACCTCCGATTTTTACTGATATTAGACCCAGTGATCCTATCCTATCCGCAGCAATAGGAACAAATATTTACAGGATTTACATTATAACATCTCTATAAATTCGGCCCCTACGTAGTTTCACTCGTGTCGCGTAGCTCTCTACGCGCATGTTTTTCTTTGAACTTCCCGATTTTTCAAAAGTTATTGTAATGCCCACGAAATCCAAATTCGGTTTTTCATCATGGGGTTTCAGTATACTAAAATGATCCCCGTCAAATTCTGAGTAAATCTTTAACTATTTCATATACACAAAAATACATATTTCATGTACTATAGCATTTCTTTGCCAGCACTAATAATTCATTGTTTACAAATTTAATTTTTTAGATCGGTCTATAGCAAGAACGGTTGCAGATACGAAATACAGTGTCAAATGAAAGTCGTTCCACATTACTCGGTACAACTAATTAGACATAACTCCATTCACTGGTGATTTCACATTGCAGATTTTTTGGTACTAGTGATGAAAGATATGAATTCCGTATATGACGTGTATATATTATAAACGACCATAAACAATTTTGAAGTCGAATCTTTGGCGTCGTGCTTACAGTTTCTGTATACTACTTCAAAGCCCCTAGGTTCGTGCTCAGCCGGCGGCGGAAATTTTCCATCCCGGGTAGGAATTGCCAGTGCTCACATATTGGCCGAATATCGCGAAAGGGCTGGTACGCCAAGTGTCGGGTCCTACCGATCAGCCAAGCGTTGGTCGGTCAGGGGGTCCATTATAGGTTGTATGCGCTGGCCGAATATTACCCAGAACTGGCACGCTAAGTGCTGGATTCCAACGCCAGATCAAGGATTGGCCACCAACTGGCTCACAATAGACTAGCGTTCGCAATCATTTAGAACGAGAAAAGTCAGAGATTGAAAAGCTAGTATTTAATCATTGTTGTTCCTTACATGAAAAAAAATGGTGTGTCATGAAGACACGCGATAGAAGTGAAACTGAATGATTGGATCGGCAAGGATTATATAATTTTCTATGTTTAGAGGGACAGGAATCATTTTAATCACGTGTCAAACACTTCTTGATAGTAAATATTAATTTATTCATCATAATAATTATACTTTTTTCAAGATACAATAATATTAGTATGAATATGATGAATTAAATCTCAATCAGCTTCACCTTTATTCTCTGGTAGACTCTTCATGAACGAAATGATAGGTTTGTGGTAACTAAAATAGGTAATGAAGACTCTTGACTCCAAATTTTCGATGTAACGTGAGAAAACTGCATCGATCGTGGTACCATGGCGTGTAGTCGATTCAATTGGTGAATTGTTCATTTCCAATGACAATTTCTGTTGCAAGAACTGAATTAATGGCTTGGAATCCTCTGAAGCAAAATTAACATTAAAATCTCCACCTAGAATCATAGGTATTTTGTCCAGCTCTACTCCAACTTCTGCAGCCCACACTGGAGTATACGGCAGCAAGTGAAGGTGAATAAACTCCATTATTTTCGCCATCTTCTGATTTGGTGAAATATATAGTGCTATAAGCATAATCCGCTTTCTGTGCGACATTCAGCTGCACACATTTCTCCAACAGATGACAACCCAATTGAAAGCGATTCTAGTTGTTTCAAGTTCAGGTCCATATTGGGTGTCATGATGTTCGTTCCATGAGCAGTATTGCAAATTATTGCGACACCCCCTGCTCTCACATTATGTCTTTTGAACTGTACGACACAATTAAAATTGGGAACATCAATTTCTTGATCGTTTTCCTTCCACGTCTCTGAAAGTATCAATATATTAGACCGTAGAATCACCGGATCATTGAAATCTCCGCTATGAGCTCCTAAGCTTGGGCAATTGAGGGTTGTTATTGATAAGGCCTGGTCTGCTGATGAACTCTCGGAGAATGTCAGTCAAAGTTATCAATGGATTTGTTGATAATCTTCTAAATTCTGATTGTAGCTTGTCCATTGATTGAGCTTTTTTCCGTCCATGATAAATTTGTTCTTTCCATCCTTCGCAACGATGTACAATCCCTGTATACTTGTGACACGGGACAAGGCTACGTAAAGGAGTTGTTGTGAATGTGTCTTTTCGTATTCATAGACGATTTGATTAAACGTACCACCTTGAGACTTGTGTATAGTAATAGCACATACTGATACCAATGGCAGATGATTTCTTTTGACGCAAATCGTTTTATTATTGTTCATATATATCGTAGAAGTTCTTCGTGCAATAGGAACTGCCGTGTGGCTGATGTTGTTTGCTTGGATGAACGCAGCAGCTTTTCTCCGGATCTTCTACCCCGTCTTTGGTGAATCTGGAAATTCCAGCCACACAACGAGTTACTGCCCCTGCCTCATCAGTTTCGATATGAACTAGTTTACCAACTGCGCCGTTTCCTAAACCATCCGAGACATCCAGATTGGTTGTTATTGTATACCATTTATCTAACACCAGTATTATCTCGTAGGGCAGACCTCCAGTGTCTATTACCGTTTTTTTATGCAATTTTTGTCGTACAAATGATTGTTGCTCAGCATTATGGCAGCCGGTGAATACATCAGTAGCTATTGAGACTGTGTTATTCTCTGCAGAATTAAGAATTGTCAAATTGTATTCGTTTACAGCATTATTTGTCAAATATAGCCGAATTCCATGTGGACAAGGACGATCTGCTTCCTCTCTTGGATAAAAACGAGATTCGATTAGGTGTATCTGTTCTTGATCCAATTCTTCGCAATTTCCAATTTTAGTTAATAAAGAGGAGAAATCAGCATTCGCTTGTCTCATGACTTTATCCAATTCATCGAACTTCAAGTCACGCCAAAGTGTTGGCGCTGCGATGCGTCGTTTTGTTGCTTGATAGATGGGTGTAGCACGCACTGGAGGTAACTGACGCAAATCACCTAGGAAAATGATATCCATTCCTCCAAAATTATCTTGGAAATATCCTGTTATTTGTTTTAACCGTGCGTCAATTTGAGACAGCAAAATTCCGCTCCTACCATACTGACCGCATCGATGAGTATAACTTGGACGTATTTGAAGAGCATTCTGTACTGTTGAGCCACTTCAATTGATAATGGTAATAGTTTGGAAAGGGATATTTTCAATGCAGTGTGGATTGTCGTACCATCAATTGCTATTGCAGCCTTTCCTGTTGATGCACATGCGATGTAAGCATTGCAAAAAACCATCTCATCTGTGAAGCGGTTGTAAATTTCCATGAGGAGTCTAATGAGGAATGTCTTCCCACATCCTGCTGGCCCAGTGAAGAAAACTTGGAGTGGTGATCGGTTTGATGAGAGGAGATTAGCAATCACATGCATCAGGAGTGCTTTCTGCCTCTGATTGGCCATTCTTATTAGTTCATAGAATTGTTCATTAGACATTAAATTATCCCTCTTCTTTGCGATAGCACCCAGTTTGTTAAGTGTTGCTAACCGCAGATCGTCGTTCATTATGTGGTCAGCGTTATACAATTCTTGAAAACTATTTGCTTCAGGAAAAAGGCGACCTACGTTGTCTCCTTCAGCATCATCATCTTGATTTAATTCATCTTCAGGACACAACTCTCGGCATATCTCGATGGTTTTCTGGATATCTAAATTCGATGACAATTCTTTATGTCGCTCCAAAATCAATATTTCGTTGTCGTCGTAAATCTGTATGAATTTAGTTTCTGCAAGAATTTCATTTTCTTCGTCTCGGAATGGAATATACAAAGTCACCATTTCCCGTTTGTATTCATTGAAATCATCATCCATGTCGTAGTTTCTGTACCGAATAATCCGAGGTTTTTTCCTTCGTGTCCAATTCCCCTGATTATTCAGTGTGTAATGAGCAACAAACTGGGCCAAATTGACATCTTCTAGCTCTTCAGGTCTCTTTTCGCACTTGTCAAACCAATTTTCTTTCCATATGTTTGTTGCATCATCATCAGCATCCATTTCATTGAGTTCTTTCTGAGTTTTTCGAATTCTTTGTCTTTCGATCGGCCATATTGTTGAAATATAGGTAACAACTGAAGAAGACTTTGACATCGGTTCACGCAGAAGGTACCATGCAGCTTCCTGACTGGTAATTTCGACAGTATTTAGCATGCCAACGCTCATTTCCTAGTAATTTCGACAATATCGAACTCTGGATGTTCATCCATTATTTCAGTGATGTTACGTTGGAGATTGCTAATTCCACGGTTCGTTTCATTGACGTATTCCACTACGTATGCAGCACATGAGTATTCTTCGGTGATAAATTGCACATCCATGTTTGATTTCAAAATATTGAAAATGAATGGGTTGAATGGATTATGCCACTTTTCCATGGGTTGACGTTTAAGAAATACTCTGGGATGATTGATGCCAGCTCGAAGCACATGCATGTAGTAATCATCTGATAGTATTCCATTTCCCTGATCGAAACTATCAATATCAGCATAGTCATTGTTCTTATCGTGTTGTAATGTTGGTTATACGTGTGGAATCCTGGTTCTTCTTTCTGCATTGGTGTCAGTATAGTTGTGTATCTGCATGGTATGAATGGAGCTTCAAATGTGCATTTTTGATGAGCGTTCGCAGCTATTTTTTTGTAACATGTGAACGTGTGCTTATGTGTCTGTAGTTTGATGTTCCCCGACGATTCTGAAGTGGCCACTGATAGCAATGTATCAACTAGTTCAATAGCTTTTAGTCGGTCAGCACCTAGTGGATCCGCTGGAGCATTCTCAAGCCATAGCAGAATCTGTGCATGGGGGCTCCCACGATGCTGGAATTGAATTCTTTTAAAATAATGGACAACACGATATTTCCCGAAGGGAGAAGACTTTTTGGACTGAAGTATGTTCATTATAACATTGATGAGCTTATTAAAATCGATGGCACATGTTACAGCATCTTCATTGATCAGTATGCTCTTTTCAATATAATGGTGTTCCTGAACATCTTGTTCTGTAATTTCTGCTCCATTATTCTTCAATTTATATAATAATTGTAATAATGAGGGCCAACCAACTTCACTAGCACTCATAATTAGGAATAACGTGGGTTTTCCGAGTTGTCTGATCATTGCGAATAAGTCTCTCTTTCTTTCAGCCCAATACCCAGTCGAGTTAGGGATACAACGTAGAAAAGCCAAGTTGCTTTCTATACAATGATTTATATACTCCTCTGATTGAATTTGTTCATGTGTAATTTTTGTGTCTTTACCTACGTATTTAAAAGCAATGGATAGACTGTCACGGACTCTAAACCTCATAATTTTCATTGCCATATAGAGTAAATGATGATGTGTAACCCCACGTCCATCAGATCTCCTTAGCTCACTGGTAGCCATCATGAATGGAGTCCACATTGAGATCTTCACTAAAGCGCCGGAATTGTCCGAGATAGATAGTAGGGAAAGATAACTCTTCTGCATGCTCATCAAATAATAGATTGTGAGGGACATTCATTTCTCCAGGAGCAATCCTTAAATATTTATCGTCATTCCAGAGTAATGTGTGTTGCTGAGGCGAACAGGCTCTCCTCCATGGGGATGTCTTCACTCAGTTCATCTATAGGTATCTGATGAACGACACAATCCTCATTAAAGAAAGATGCATCAACTTTGATGTCGTACAGTTGATACAATGGACTCGGTACTAAGCATCTTAGTCATATTTTAATATTTCTCTTGTTTATTAAACCTGTCAAGTAGCTTGATGGATGCATTTTTTTTCTCTTGATATGAACGTACACACAGTGATCGTCGTCAATGTTCCTGGGCAAGTGATTGACCATTGTATTGACATCCACTGGAATATTGATCACCTGCCCCCAAAATTCCAAATTGTCCATGCACAGGACGCAATCTGCGAATTTGCATAAATGGAATTCTAGGAGAAATGAGTCTCTTGGACACTAAATATAACTTTAGAAGATGTGCAGGGATCGGGGATATACAAAGCCATTCAATTTCGACAATGTTGGAATTTTGTCTCTCCTCAAAGCCTGGCGACAGCTGGTGCATGCCAGCTCATTATTACTTCTGAATTCTGGAAATTTTTGTTGAATACGAATTTCATTTTCAACGGATAGAGTCTTCAAGTCATTTTTAAACCATAATCTATCACATACACAACACGTAAAACCGAATGGATTATTTATAAAATCACGGTGAAAGTTCTTATGTGCAGTTTTAAACTCATTAAAGTCTGAATATTGTAATCGATCACCACTATGTACATCACAATCAGGAGGAGGATGAGTCGAAGTCGTTGCTAATAGTTCATTCTCTGGATTATTTACACTATCGTCCACACTGTCACGTAAGAGGTTAGCACGTGTTTGCCTCCGTTCCCTGCTATCTCGTTCAATTTCAGTTCTACTTTTTTTCCGGTTTCTGTTCTGATCAATTCCTTCACTCGCCCGTTTTTTCTCCCGCCACGTTTTTGTCCTTTCTGCACCCGACTTCGGCATATTTGCACAAAACTCTCGATTTAAGTAATGAAGACACGCACAAAAACAAAATACGTTGCTTATGATCACTGTGTTAGAAACCAACAGCTGTTTTCCCGCGATCGCGACGCCGCCTGAACGCAGAGAATGACATGAAAGACAGAAAGTCTTTCGTCTCATTCTCGCACGATACACGAAGGCCTCTCACTCTCGCCCGATAGACGAGACGTAAGGTAGTCTGTCTCACTCTCGCTCGATTCCCGGAGGCCTCTCACTCTTACTTACTACGTTAGAGCGAGCGTCACCAAAAAGGTTGCCGATCGAGATTGCAAAACCCTCCCATAAGAAGTTTCACTTCAAAAAATGAAAGTATGAACTATGCACCCTTATGCATCACCTCGCAATGAACAGTAATGCATTCGCGATCTATAAACAAGTTTTAATTAATTGATTAATTAATGTAGGGTGCTAACTTTATGGTACGATGGTCAAATGTACCGCGGCGAATTGCAGAGGTGGGGGAAATTCCAGATGGAAAATACTATTTTTCGAAGAATTTGTTACAAATTAATAGCATTTTTCAATGACTAGAAATACATTACCTTCGACCACCATCGAGTACTAAACTATTCCAATGAAAAAAAATCGAGGTTTTCTGACTGAGTGAAATGAAGTGGATTGAAGTGAAGTGATCGTAGAGAAAGGACTTTCGGCCTTTTCCTTTCCAACATGGAAGACGCCGGCAACGGAAAATTATCGCTGGGAGGGTAAGGAGAAATCCGGTAAGTAATGAGTTATAAATTATCATTAACTTGGGAGAAGAAATCATGTTCAGAATTATGCAAATCTGCATCTTTATTGTTTCCTGCAGTCTTCAACGCATTTTGGAGGGTTACATTTAACATATGTCCCTTTTGAGGTTATTTAACATAACATATAATATCAGTGAAATTGTTCTTTTTTCCTATCTAAACCAAACAACAATAACCACAAACTGCTATCACATTTCTTGATGATAATTTTTGTGAAAAAAAATGAAGAAATTCTGAAAATTGTTGAAATTTATGTTTGAAGTTTCGAAAATTTTTAAATCTTCCAAATTCGGAAAAAAACTTTTCTTGTTGTCTTGAACACATTTTGGCGGGTTACATTGGATTGGCCATACGCCCTTTTGAGGTTATAAAACACACATATGTCAGTGAAATGGATTTTTTTATCTAAATTTGGTTTTTCCTACGAAATTCAAGCCACAGAGTGCTATCACATTTTTCAATGATGATTTTTGAAAACAAAAGTTGAAATTTTGAATTTTTTCGTAAGTTTGAAATATTTTCAAAATGCGGAAAAATTCTGAAATTTTAAGAATTTATATAATTTAAGAAATTGTTGACTGTTGGAAAATTTTCGAAATTTTTGAAATTTTCGAAGTTTTAACCGATTTTAAAAATAGGAAAATTCTTGAAATTTTCAACTTTTTGAAAATTCAGATTTTTTTTCTAATTTTGCAATTTTTTTAAATTTCAAGAATTTTCAAAATCTTGGAAATTTTGCTTTTTTTTTTAATTCAAGGAACGTATTTGCTAATTCTAGAAATTATTAGAAAAAGTAATTTCACATAAACTGTGGGTTTCAGCATTAGTTATACATGAAGAAAACAGAAAAATGAAAAAAAAAATAAAATTTCAGAACGAGCCACCGGCACCACCGCCGCCACCACTGCCACCGCCCCCACCAGCCCCACAGCGAGGACCACGACGCCCAGAGGATATCCTTCGAAACATGGAGAAGGTAGAACAGGAGTTACATCAGTTGCAAGACCATATGCGTGTCCAAGCTCGCGAGGCACGTAATCTCCTTCAAGACTACGACGATCCTGCCCAGATGGGAGAGAACGAACGAGTTAAGCGCGGAAGGGGCAGGGGCAGAGCCAGGGGACCGCCTAGAGCAGGACGCTTTCTGGGAGCCAGAAATGCCAGGTATTATAAACCCCGAAAATTTTCAATCATCCATAATTTTGCAATATTAACAATTGAAATTGAAACCGGCCATATCTCCTTAATTATAAAAATTAGGAAAAAAAGCAATTCTACATAATATCTATTTCTGCATGATGAACTTTTGTTATATAATTTATCGCTGGTTCTAACGATTTGCCCAGTAGAGCGTTATCAACAATTGAAATGGTTTTATAACAATATATAGAATGAACCGATTTGCTCCAAAGTCCAATCAGTTCTAAGTTACATGAAGCCGCTTCAATTCCAATCTCCATAATTTCGATGGTGTCATTTGTTCGCAAGGAACCCAGAATTAAAATTGACAACGCACATACATACAGACAGACACGAACACACAGACTTCAACTCAGAATTTGTTGGGGACCCCTTTGGTACTCTCAAACATAAGTCGAACGCTGAGATGAAAAAAAATGATTTCGAACTCATTAGACTATCTTCCCGAGAATGGGGAGTTTAAAAAAGTAGAGACAATTTTTGTCAGAAATCAGATCCTCTAACTGCTTAACTGATGAAATTTGTCTTTTCGTAGATACTGGAAAGGGCAGTGGAATCAGCAGAGGAGACCTCCTCGTGGAGGAGGCGGGTCCAGTGGCTGTGGACCCTCCTTCAACCCCTTTTGTTCCGCTTGATTTTTCTCCCTTTTTGATGGTAAATATCTCCAAAAAAGTTATTCTTAATTTTAGTCAATTATTATTCATATATTAGCAAAATCTTGTTATTATTAATGTCTTAGTGAAAATGTTGAGCAGTATTTTATTTCACGTTCCATTTACCCATATGAGAAATATAAAAAAAAACCTGTAGATCCATATTTGATTGCTTCTTCTTCCTTTCTAGTTGTTCCATCTTTGATCATTCGATGGTTTTTATATTGGAAATGGTGAATCAATTTCGGCTCCTTGGAACTATGTGATTTTGATGTTAGTTCCAATCAATTTGTTTATTCTATCGATAATATCGATATATAAGGTATAATGTCTAATATCATTTTTTTTCTCAATTACAGACTATTCGATCTTTCCGCGAAGGATGTGTCAACATTTCGAAAGAGGGATAATTCTTCATATATCAAATTTTTTGGTTTTAATTTAAGTTTAGGTAAACTGAGTAATGAAGTAGTAATTTTTGCATCAAAACCTTTTCTAGCTCGAGTAGGAAACAAGTATTTCTTTTATTTCGGCCTGAAAAACGGCGATCTAACGGATCGTAGCAAGGCTAGAGAAAGACCATAATTCTTCGAGTTACTCGTTTTTCATTTAATGTTTTGATGTTCAACTAAACGAATATTAGAGAATTTATAAACCAATGTTATAAACATGACTGATAGAATACGTGTATGCTTTTAAGTTCAACTGACGACTTTTGTAACAACATGTGATAAACAAAATGCGAAATTGTGTGAAACACAGTATTTTATTAGTCTAAATTTGAGTCTAAATAAGATGTACAAATTTGATTGTAAGGAAACATGAAAAAAAAGTTGGCGTGCCGATTACGAGAAAAATAGAAGAGTCCATGTTTTTCTTCCCTTTCCCTTTCCCCTCATTTTCGAGTTAAACATGTTTGAAATTGTACTTAAAAACTATGAAATTTAGGTTAGCAATCATTAGATTCGCAGTAGTATTTTCTTAATTGTTCAGTCCTTCAAGTTTTTTAAAGAAAAAAATTTGAAAATTGCAAATTTACCATCAGCGCTCCGTAAAAATTGTCAATTTCGCAATATCCTCCAAACGAATACAGACTCAAGTTTGAAATTACGTATAAAAATGCAAAAAAAAATAATGACAAAAATTAACATTTACTTCGTTATGATTAACTGTACAGCTTTGTTATTATTCACTTCCCGGTAGGGGAGTTATTGTAATCACCCCGAAAATCAAGACTGTCGTATACATGAAATTTTTGACTTTTCTCGGCGTTTGGCATCATTCTAACACGTTTCCAATGAGATGTTCGTGAGTGTGTCTGTGTGTACGTATGTGAATGAGATGTTCGTGAGTGTGTGTGTGTGTGTGTGTGTGTACGTATGTGAGCAAATGTTTAGCGAAAGGGTCTCGTAAACGGCTGGACCGATTTTAATTTTTTTTTTTTCAAAATTTATGTCTCTCCGAAGCGATGTTCTGAAAGGGGTTTTTTCTTAATCGGCCCGAAAGTTTTTTAGTAATTGACAAAGAACTACGATTTGAATTGTTTATATCGCTCTATTACAACATGAATGATAAGAGTTATAGGAAAAAGTTGTCAATGAAAGTTGTTCCTCGTGTAAAAACAAACATTTTTTGTTGTATGATTTTTTTCGTGACACGTATAAATAAGACGCTTAATTAATTCGATATGCTTAACTAGATGATATCACGCTATAATAACATAGACATACAAATATCGGGAAGTTATATGTTTGGCCCGTAGAGGGTCAGATCCACATCCCGTTTATTAATTTCTGATTTTCTCCACACCGGTAATTTACCCCTACGGTCTCCGTAAATGGCCGAGACACAGTTAGCCAGGTGGTGGACGTACATTAGATTAGAAAAAAAACATTGAACTATAATAAAATATGCGTGGCTACCGATGCGACTTTTTTGATGCTCCCTCCCACTAATAGTTCTGCAATAAAGTCATCAGAATTTTTTTCACGTATAAATAGAAGCGTGTATGCATAAATGAATTGAAAAAAACTGTGTATTAATTACGTTACTAATGAGCCACGTTCGACTCCCACATCCTTCTGCGGAAACTGAGTGCTCAACATGACAACATTATACAAATTTCATTCGCTGACAAAGTTTTATTTTTCATTTTCAAATTATTCAGAAAAAAATCAACCCCTAAATGTTGAAAATACACCACTCTTGGACGATCAAGCGATCTTCATAAGAAAAATCAAGTTCGTCCCCTCTGCCCCACTAGCCATACTAAAATTGAAATTCCACTAGCGGGATGTATTACCAACGTGGTGGTTTCAGTGTGGCCGGACGTTACCAACTTCGTGGTTTCAGTGTGGCTTTTAATCAGCGGTATCGTGAAAATAGAAAATCGTCTATTTATTAAGTTGTATCTTCGTTGATATTGCAGGAATTGAAAAACAAGGTATAACAATGACAAGCTAATGTGCGATTTATACAGTACAACTGTCGATGGTTTCAGCGTAAGTGGTCTGGTTTTTTTTTACGACTGAAAAATGACGGAAAGGCGAGTTGTGAGGTGTAAAGAGATACGCGGTAGCATCGGGCGGACGAGAGGGGAGGATGGGTCAAGAAATAAATATGTACTTGGCCGATACGCTATCGCGTATCTCGATATCCGGGTATCACTGAGTTATATGTCTGGATATAACGCGTTCGGTCCCGGCTCACGGTCTCACTTCATGGATACCGCCGATAGCACACACGGAATGTTCCTGCCATCGGTCGGAGTCCATGAGAAAATATTTTTCAGAAAAAATATTTGCAGTGAGCGGGAATCGAACGCGGGACCTTTAGAATAGTAGGCAGACACTCTAACCCACTACAACCAAAGCTTGACTTGACTTGACTTGAAAATTGTTTATTAACATTTGTCATATATACATACTATGTACAGTATTAATATCTTAAGTGCTACGTTCTAGATCACCAGCCGTTGGCTTTATATCTAATTTGAAAGAAGTGTAACTAATTTTTCATTATTACAGATATTTGTGATTATTTACATGATGACTCGATATAAGGAAAAATAACTTCTAAAAAAACCTTACAAGTAATGGGTGCATGAGGGGCAGGAGAGAAAAGGATATATGGAAAGGTGGGACAAAACAGGTGGTCAGCGCGACCAATTGGATTTTATGTCAATATTGATGTTTTGGAGCTGGGGATTAGGATGGGATTGTAGCTTAAATTTAAATGTCTCATTTATTCTATCGATAAATTCGCCTATGGTTGTCATGCCGAGCGTTTCGTGTATTTCCACAATAGTCGTTTTTCTTTTAAAATTTCCTATTATTCGTAGGAATTTATTTTGAATCACTTGAAGATGATTCAAGTGCATTTTCGCAGCATTGTGCCAGGCAGGACAACCATAGGTGATAATGGCCTAATTAAACCCTTTGTAGAGAGTAAGTTTGAGGGATTGACTAAGCGCGGGTGATTTTAGCAAATTATATAATCTTACTAGGATAACTTTAGTCTTGACCTTGATTTCAGATATATGCTTTTTCCACAGGAGTTTGGAATCGATGTGTAAGCCTAAATACTTTACAGAGTCGGTTGGTGTGATCTTATCGCTACGAATAGTTAAAGTCGGCTTGGCCTTGGAGCTAGTAAATAAGATTGCTTCTGTTTTAGCAGCATTCACTTGAATTTTCCATTTCGTTAATTCACTGATTGTGAGAGAAGCAGCATTTTCTATTCTTCTAATAGCTTTGTTGATCGATTTGCTAGCTGAGTACAAAGCAATGTCATCAGCATAGCCTGCAATGGATACATTTCTCGGAATTCTGCTAAAAACAGAAGCAATGTACAAGTTGAATAAAACAGGCGAGAGAATAGACCCTTGTGGGACTCCCGCGACAATTTCTATTTTATCCGAAAGCGAAGTTTCGACTCGAACTCGGATATATCTATTTGAGAGATATGATAATAAAATTTTACATATATATTTAGGGACATTTAATCCTTCGAGTTTGTATATAAGGCCTGTGGGCCAAACAGAATCAAAAGCCTTCTCGCTGTCCAGGAGAAGAAGAACGGTGTCTTCTTTCCGGGTCTTTCGCGGATTTTATATCATTCGTAATTCTAACCAGCTGGTGGCAGGTCGAGTGTTCTGATCGAAAACCAAATTGATTGATAGGCATTAGTTGTAACTCTTCTATGGGTTTTTTGAGACGAGCTAAAATTATTCGCTCAAAGAGTTTAGCCAATACCGGTAAGAGGCTAATAGGCCTATAGCTCACCGGATGCGAAGGGGGCTTACCGGGCTTTAGAATCGGAATGACCACCGCTCCTTTCCAGAGTTCCGGGAAATATTGTTTGAGGAGGCATGCATTGTATATCTTTGTTAGTAAACTTATTGCTTTAATTGGGAGGTTTTTAGTGCTATATTGGGAATATTATCCACACCCGGGGCAGATTTATTTTTTAATTTTTTGATAGCGGAAGAGATTTCACGGGGATTTGTCAGGGATTTAATGGGAGTTTCGATGCGGGCTTTGAGGATAGTTTTTCTCACATGAACCTGTGACTTGTTGTTCAAAAAGATTTGTTGCCTCGGGAGGCCGATATTTCGTGTATTGCTGCATAGTGTATGCAGAGTGTATTCGCCTTGTCGTGGTCTTCTGTGTGGAGTGTGTTGTTTGACTTTAGTGTGGGGATTTTGTTTTAGCGGTGTTATTAAAATATTTTGCTACGCGCCAAATAGAGTGATCTTTTAAGTTTATGTTTCTGAGTTTTGTTGTCCCAAGATGATTGTTTCCATTCGGTTAATTTAAGTCTGATTTTTTTTATCAGCTGATTGAGTTCGGATTTAAGGTAGCGATTTCGGGTTTTTTGCAATCTTGACCTAATGTAACTTTTTTAGCTTTATTAATGAGGCTATTTCGGTGGGATAGGAGTGTGGGTGGATTTGGTTGATCGTTTGGGAGTGGAGGAATCCAGGGCTGTTTGAATGACTTGAGTGAAATGTGTTATGTGTTGATCTATTGCTTCAGTGTTGTTACAAGTCGGGTTTGGTGTAGAAATCTCATCATTTAAGATATCCTTGAACTTATTCCAGTCGGTTTTTGCGTAGTTTAGAATTTTTGATGATTCTGGTGAGGTTGGTCTGCCAAATAGGGAGAAAAACAATGGTAGGTGATCGGATGGGGATTCGGAAAGTGTGGTGAAATTTTAATGATAGAGATGTTGTTAGTTAATAAAAGGTCAATAGTACTAGGAGTGTTTGAATTATGAGGGTAGTGTGTGGGAACGTCTGGAAAGAGCAGATTAATTTTTTGTTCCGTCAAAAAATTTGAGAGAATCTTACCTGATTCGTTTGGCCTAGCAGAGGTCCCAAGCAGTGTCCTTCGCATTTAGGTCTCCAACAATAATTGTTGGAGTACTATCGGAAAGTAGGTGCCTCAATAGGTTTGTATCTATTGAGACATCCGGTGGATTGTAGATCGAGTAGATCTTCGTTTTTTTATTGTTTACTTGGACCTCTACTCCCACGTATTCGGTGAGCGACAGGAGATCATGCGGAAGAGTTCTATGTGACAAGGTTTTGTGGATCGCCACCGCAACACCACCACCTGCTTTGGCCGTTCTGTCTTCCCTGATCAGCGAGAAGTCTGGAAGTTAATTTTCTTCGTTTTGCTGTTAACTTAGTCTCTGAAATCAGACAAATTTTGATGTTATTTCTGTGGACGATGTGTAATAACTCGTCAGATTAGGTTTGAGCGCAAAAATATTAATTGCTAATATGTTGATTATGTTTGCTGGGGAATCGTAGGTGTGTTTGAGGAGGGTAAGAACAGGTGAACATAGGATGCGATGATTGTGATCCTATCAAATGGTGTAAGGGCTGTTTGGAGTTTAGAGCTCATCTCTTTTAGCTCTGAAAGGATTTCGGGAATTCCAAGGGTTGTTAGCTCGTCAAGGACTTGCTTGCTGTAATTACATAGTTTATAGTTCTACTTAAATGAGATTCGGGAACATGTGTTTCCATTGGGATGGTCCTAGGTTCAGCAGTGGGTGCGATAAGATTCCTTCTCGAGGTTTCCACCGTCGGGAAGAAGGAAGCGTAGGTGGGCCTGGACGTATTGGCAGTAGAACTCGGAATTGGCACTGGGACTGCAGGAGACTGGAGGGACTGGGTGTTCCTGTCCAGATTCTGGATCGTGGCCGAGTGAGGTGTAGTGGGCAGTTCCAATGGCGCTATGTTGGGCCTGGCCGATTGAGCTCGTTTTTTCTGAGTTTCCATGAATTTTAGGCGCATGGAACACTCTCTATAGCTGGCTGTGTGGGCGAGTCCGCAGTTTGCACACTTCAGGGTTTTGGAAGTGCAGACTTTTACGTCATGGTTTGACGCACACTTGACGCATCTCAGGTTCAGGTTGCAATGTTGGCTTGCGTGGCCAAATCTCTGGCACCTGAAGCATTGGGTAGGTTGCTGGGATTTTACATATTTTTCTACCTTATACGTGTGGTAGAAAATCGTTTTGATTTCAGCGAAGCTGCTCAAGGTTGTTTCCGGGCCAACCGTGATAGCGAAGATCGGTAATGGCCTGTTTTCTTTGGAGTCTCCGTCTTTGTTTACTTTCACGAACTGGCGAACGGAAAGTACGTTGATGCCGTGTTTTGATAACTCGGCTTGAATTTCGTCTTGTGAAAAACTGCTTGGAAGCCCTTTCAGAATATATTTTTTCGGTCGCTCACTTTTAAGACCGAAAGTGAAGAAAATTGATATCTTGCCTTTTCAGGATACTTGCGATTTTGTTGTAGTCCTCGAGCGTTCGTAGATGGACGATCGTGGTACTTCCATTAAATTTCATCTTGAAATTTTTATCTGTGGCGTTGCTCTGCAGAAAATTGATTAATTTTTTTGTCTCCATTTTTTCATTCTCGATGATTAATGGAGGGACAGAGGTTTGTTTTGGAGCCTCTTGAGGTCCATCAGAAGTGTCGGAGGGTTTGGCGAGGCGAGCGGGAACTGAACTCGCGCTAGTCGAAGGTTTCGAAACGGCTTTTTTCGTTTTTTTTGGGTCTTCCATCGGAGGACTCATTTTGGCTTTCCTTTTTGGAGCCAAGGGAATTTGAGGTTTTTCAAGTTTGACACTTTTGTGCCAAAACTTTTACTCGATTTAGAATTTCACTGTACTATACGCGCTGTACGTTAGAAATTTATATTTCGCAGAGAGCGGTAGACATGCGTCCGCACGACACCGACTCAAAACAAATACTGACCAAAGCTTGACTTGACTTGAAAATTGGTTTATTAACATTTGTCATATATACATACTATATACAGTATTAATATCTTAAGTGCTACGCTCTAGATCACCAGCCATTGGCTTTATATCTAATATGATTAAAGTTTAACTTAATTTTTCATTTTTATAATGTTTGTGAATTTTTACATGATGACTCGATATAAGGAAAAATGACTTCTAAAAAACCTTATAAGTAATGGGCGCATGAGGGGTGGGGGAGAAAGGGATATATGGAAAGGTGGGGCAAAAACAGGTGGTCAGTGAGACCAATTTGCTTTCTTATCAATGTTGATGTTTTGGAGCTGGGGATTAGGATCGGATTGTAGTTTAAATTTAAATGTCAAATTTATTCTATCGATAAATTTACCTATGGTTGCCATGCCCAGCGTATTGTGCATGCCAACCATTTTATTATCCATACAAATTTATTTTGGACAAATTGAGGATGATTTAAGTGGGTTTGTGCTGCATCGTGCCAGGCAGGACAACCATAAGAGATAGGTCTGATTAACCCTTTGTATAAAGTAAGTTTCAGAGATTGACTGAGCGTTGGAGATTTCAGCAAATTATACAATCGTACTAGAATAATTTTAGTCTTGACCTTGATATCAGATATGAGTTTTTTCCACAGGAGGTTGGAATCAAGGTGTAAACCTAAATATTTCACAGAAACGGTTGAGGTAATCTTATTGCTACGCAAAGTTAAAGTCGGTTTGGCCTTGGAGCTAGTAAATAAGGTTGCTACTGATTTAGTAGCATTCACTTGAATTTTCCGTTTATTTAAATCGCTGATTTTAAGAGAAGCAGAATTTTCTATTCTTCTAAGAGATTTATTGATCGATTTGCTAGGTAAGTACAGAGCAATGTGATCAGCAATGAATACATTTCTAGGTATTCTGTTAAAAACAGAAGCGAAGTATAGGTTGAATAGTACACGGGAGAGGATATCCCCTTGCGGGACTCCCGCGACAATTTGAGTTTTAACGGAAAGTAGTGATTTGACTCTAACTTGAATATATCTATTTGGATTTCTGATTCCGACCAATTCGTGGCGGGTCGAGTGTTCTGAACGGAAACCGAATTGGTTTGTAGGTATTAAGTGTAGCTCATTGATAGATTTTATGAGACGTAATAGAATTATTCGCTCAAAGTGTTTTGCGGGTACCGGTATCAGACTGAGTTTGAGCGCAAAAATGTTAATGGCTAAGATATTTATTATGTTTGTGGGAGGATCGTGGGTGGTTCAGCAATGGATTCGAACAGGTATGCATAGGATGCGATGATTGTGATTTTATCAAGGGGGGTGTCAGCTCTTTGGATTTTAGAGATCATGTTCTTAATCTCTGAGAGGTTTTCGAGAATTCTAAGGGATTTTAGGTCATCAAGGACTTGTGTCACTGTATTAATAAAGTTTTTACTTGTAAATAAATGTAATGGCGGATCGTCAGTCTCCATCGGAATGGTCCTAGGTTCAGCGGTGGGTGCGTCAACATTCGTTCTTAAGGTTTCCATCGTTGGAAAACAAGAAGCGTAGGATGGCCTGGACATCTTCGTGGCAGTAGAGATTGGCGTAGGCTCGAGGACTGGAGGAGACTGGAGAAAATGGATGTTGCTTTCCAGGTTTTGCATCGTAGCCGAGTGTGGGGTAGCGGGCAGTTCCCGCTCTGCTTTTTTTGGTGCTGGTGGTTGGACTCTTTTTTCATGAGTCTCCACAAATTTGGTTCGTGAGGCGCACTCACGATAGCTCGCTGTGTGAGCTAGACCACAATTTTGCGCACTTCAGGGAGTTACTGGTGCAGGTTTTGATGTCGTGATTGCCTGCGCATTTCACACATCTGGGATTTAAATTACAGTGCTGACTTGCGTGTCCAAATTTTTGGCACCGGTAGCACTGTGTTGGTTGTTGGGTTTTGATATATTTTTCTATCTTAAATGTATGATAGAAAATGGTTTTAATAGCCGCGAGGCTGCTCAAGGTTACATCAGGCCCAACCGTAATTGCAAACACCGGTAGTGGCCTACTCTCTTTGCTGTCTCCGTCCTTGTTTGTTTTCACAAACTGCCGGACTGATAATACCTTTATGCCGTGTTTGGATATTTTCCGCTTCAATCTCCTGCTCAGTAAAACTGGCGGGAAGACCTTTTATGATAAATTTCTTCGGACGCTCACTTTTTAGACCGAAGGTGTAAAAATGTAAATTTTGCCTTTTCAGGATTCTTGCGATTTTATTATAATCCTCCGTCGATTGTAGATGGACGATGGTGGTACTACCATTGAATTTCATCCTGAAGTTTTTGTCCGAGGCGTTGACTTGCAGGAAGTTGATTAATTTTTTGGTCTCCAATTTGTCATTTTCAATAACTATTGGAGGCACTGATGTTTGTTTTTGAGCCTGTTGTGGCCCGACAGGAGTGTTTGAAGGTTTGTTGAGGCGAGCGGGTTTACAGCTCGCACTAGTTGACGGTTTAATAACGGTTTTTTTAGTTATTTTTGGGTCTTCCACAGGAGGAGTCATTTTGGCTTTCCTTTTGGGAGCCAGAGGAAGTTTGAGATTTTTGAAGTTTGACACTTTAGTGCCAAACTTTGACAAGATTTATAAATTCACTGTACTGTAAGCTCGGTACGTTTGGAATTTATATTTTGTAGAGAGCGGTAGACATGCGTCCGCACGACACCGACTCAAAACAAATACTGACCAAAGCTTGACTTGACTTGAAAATTGTTTATTAACATTTGTCATATATACATACTATATACAGTATTAATATCTTAAGTGCTACGTTCTAGATCACCAGCCGTTGGCTTTATATCTAATTTGAAAGAAGTGTAACCTAATTTTTCATTATTACAAATATTTGTGATTATTTACATGATGACTCGATATAAGGAAAAAATGACTTCTAAAAAACCTTATAAGTAATGGATGCATGAGGGGCGGGAGAGAAAAGGATATATGGAAAGGTGGGACAAAACAGTGTGGTCAGCGGGACCAATTGGATTTTATGTCAATATTGATGTTTTGGAGCTGGGGATTAGGATGGGATTGTAGCTTAAATTTAAATGTCTCATTTATTCTATCGATAAATTCGCCTATGGTTGTCATGCCGAGCGTTTCGTGTATTTCCACAATAGTCGTTCTTCTTTTAAAATTTCCTATTATTCGTAGGAATTTATTTTGAATCACTTGAAGATGATTCAAGTGCATTTTCGCTGCATTGTGCCAGGCAGGACAACCATAGGTGATAATGGGCCTAATTAACCCTTTGTAGAGAGTAAGTTTGAGGGATTGACTGAGCGCGGGTGATTTTAGCAAATTATACAATCTTACTAGGATAACTTTAGTCTTGACCTTGATTTCAGATATATGCTTTTTCCACAGGAGTTTGGAATCGATGTGTAAGCCTAAATACTTTACAGAGTCGGTTGGTGTGATCTTATCGCTACGAATAGTTAAGGTCGGCTTGGCCTTGGAGCTAGTAAATAAGATTGCTTCTGTTTTAGCAGCATTCACTGAATTTTCCATTTCGTTAATTCACTGATTGTGAGAGAAGCAGCATTTTCTATTCTTCTAATAGCTTTGTTTATCGATTTGCTAGCTGAGTACAAGGCAATGTCATCAGCATAGCCTGCAATGGATACATTTCTCGGAATTCTACTAAAAACAGAAGCAATGTACAAGTTGAATAAGACAGGCGAGAGAATAGACCCTGGTGGGACTCCCGCGACAATTTCTATTTTATTCGAAAGCGAAGTTTCGACTCGAACTCGGATATATCTATTTGAGAGATATGATAGTAAAATTTTACATAGATATTTAGGGACATTTAATCCTTCGAGTTTGTATATAAGGCCTGTGGGCCAAACAGAATCAAAGGCCTTCTCGCTGTCCAGGAGAAGAAGAACGGTATCTTCTTTCCGGTCTTTCGCGGATTTTATATCATTCGTAATTCTAACCAGCTGGTGGCAGGTCGAGTGTTCTGATCGAAAACCAAATTGATTGATAGGCATTAGTTGTAACTCTTCTATGGGTTTTTTGAGACGAGCTAAAATTATTCGCTCAAAGAGTTTAGCCAATACCGGTAGGAGGCTGATAGGCCTATAGCTCACCGGATGCGAAGGGGGCGTACCGGGCTTTAGAATCGGAATGACCACCGCTCCTTTCCAGAGTTCCGGGAAATATTGTCTGAGGAGGCATGCATTGTATATCTTTGTTAGTAAACTTATTGCTTTAATTGGGAGGTTTTTTAGTGCTATATTGGGAATATTATCCACACCCGGGGCAGATTTATTTTTTAGTTTTTTGATAGCGGAAGTGATTTAACGGGGATTCGTGAGAAATTTTATGGGAGTTTCGAGAGGGGCTTTGAGGATAGTCTTTCTCACATGACCTGTGACTTGTTGTTCAAAGGATTTGTTGCCTCGGGAGGCCGATATTTCGTGTATTTGTGCGTAGTGTCTGCAGAGTGTATTTGCCTTGTCGTGGTCTTCTGTGTGGAGTGTGTTGTTTGACTTTAGTGTGGGGATTTTTCGTTTACCGGTATTATTAAAATATTTTGCTACGCGCCAAATAGAGTGATCTTTTAAGTTTATGTTTCTGAGTTTGTTGTCCCAAGATGATTGTTTCCATTCTGTTCATTTAAGTCTGATTTCTTTTATCAGCTGATTGAGTTCGGATTTAAGGTACCGATTCCGGGTTTTTTGCCATCTTGATCTAATGTAATTTTTTAGCTTTATTAATGAGGCTATTTCGGGTGGGATAGGAGTGTGGGTGGATTTGGTTGAGCGTTTGGGAGTGGAGGAATCCAGGGCTATTTGAATAACTTGGGTGAAATGTGTTATGTGTTGATCTATTGCTTCAGTGTTGTTACAAGTAGGGTTTGGTGTAGAAATCTCATCATTTAAGGTATCCTTGAATTTATTCCAGTCGGTTTTCGCGTAGTTAAAAATTTTTGATGATTCTGGTGAGGTCGGTCGGCCAAATAGGGAGAAAAACAATGGTAGGTGATCGGATGGAGATTCGGAAAGTGTGGTGAAATTATTAATGATAGAGATGTTGTTTGTTAATAAAAGGTCAATAGTACTAGGAGTGTTTGAATTATGAGGGTAGTGTGTAGGAACGTCTGGAAAGAGCAGATTAATTTTTTGTTCCGTCAAAAAATTTGAGAGAATCTTACCTGATTCGTTTGGCCTACCAGAGGTCCAAGCAGTGTCCTTCGCATTGAAGTCTCCAACAATAATTGTTGGAGTACTATCGGAAAATAGGTGCCTCAATAGGTTTGTATCTATTGAGACATCCGGTGGATTGTAGATCGAGTAGATCTTCGTTTTTTTATTGTTTACTTGGACCTCTACTCCCACGTATTCGGTGAGCGACAGGAGATCATGCGGAAGAGTTCTATGTGACAAGGTTTTGTGGATCGCCACCGCAACACCACCACCTGCTTTGGCCGTTCTGTCTTCCCTGATCAGCGAGAAGTCTGGGAAGTTAATTTTCTTCGTTTTGCTGTTCAGTTTAGTCTCTGAAATCAGACAAATTTTGATGTTATTTCTGTGGACGATGTGTAATAACTCGTCCAGATTAGACTTGAGCGCAAAAATATTAATTGCTAATATGTTGGTTATGTTGGCTGGGGAATCGTAGGTGTGTTTGAGGAGGGTAAGAACAGGTGGACATAGGATGCGATGATTGTGATCCTATCAATTGGTGTAAGGGCTGTTTGGAGTTTAGAGCTCATCTCTTTTAGCTCTGAAAGGATTTCGGGAATTCTAAGGGTTGTTAGCTCGTCAAGGACTTGCTTTGCTGTAATTACATAGTTTATAGTTCTACTTAAATGAGATTAGGGAACGTGTTTCCATTGGGATGGTCCTAGCTTCAGCAGTGGGTGCGATAAGATTCCTTCTCGAGGTTTCCACCGTCGGGAAGAAGGAAGCGTAGGTGGGCCTGGACGTGTTGGCAGTAGAACTCGGAGTTGGCACTGGGACTGCAGGAGACTGGAGGGACTGGATGTTCCTTTCCAGATTCTGGATCGTGGCCGAGTGAGGTGTAGTGGGCAATTCCAGTGGCGCTATGCTGGGCCTGGCCGATTGAGCTCGTTTTTTCTGAGTTTCCATGAATTTTAGGCGCATGGAACACTCTCTATAGCTGGCCGTGTGGGCTAGTCCGCAGTTCGCGCACTTGAGAGTTTTCGAAGTGCAGGCTTTGACGTCATGATTTGACGCACACTTTACACATCTGGGGTTCAGGTTGCAGTGTTGGCTTGCATGGCCGAACCGTTGGCACCTGAAACACTGGGTCGGTTGCTCGGATTTCACAAATTTTTCTATCTTGTATGTGTGATAGAAAATACTTTTAATAGCAGCAAAGCTGCTCAAGGTTACTTCAGGGCCAACCGTGATTGCGAAGATGGGGAGAGGCCTGTTTTCTTTAATATTTCCGTCTTTATTTACTTTCACGAACTGGCGAACGGAAAGTACGTTAATGCCTTGATTTGATAATTCGGCTTGAATTTCGGCTTCCGAGAAACTGCTGGGAAGCCCTTTCAAAATAAATTTCTTCGGTCTTTCACTTTAAGGCCGTAGGTGAAAAAATTAAGGTTTTGCCTTTTTAAGATACTTGCGATTTTGTTGTAATCGTCGGTCGTTTGTAGGTGGACGATCGTGGTACTTCCATTAAACTTCATCCTGAAGTTTTTATCCGAGGCATTGACTTGCAGGAAATTTATTAACTTTTTTGGTCTCCAATTTGTCGTTTTCAACGATGATTGGAGGCACTGAGGTTTTTTTTTGAGCGTCTTGAGGCCCATCAGAAGAGTTCGGAGGATTGTTGGGGCGGGCTGGTTCAAAGCTCGCGCTGTTTGACCGTTTCATAACGGTTTTTTTTGTTTTTTTTTTGGGTCCTCCATCGGAGGACTCGTTTTGGCTTTCCTTTTGGGAGCCAAAGGAATTTTGAGGTTTTTTAGATTTGACACTTTTCTGCCAAAACTTTTACTCGATTTAAAATTTCAATGTACTAGAAGCACGGTACATTTGAAATTTGTAATTCGTAGGGAGCGGTAGACATGCGTCCGCACGACACCGACTCAAAACAAATACTGACACCAAAGCCCCGTCTACGACGATATCATAGGTATCGTTCAATACTCGGTAGTGTCATAGCTACTGTTTAGTTATGAATGACGTCAGAGCTACATAGGCCACATTATCCGGTATCGACATGATTCCGTACCGTGTCACTTTATGGGTCTTAACCTCGCATCACTAGTTGAAACGATTCAATTCATTGAAAGATCCCATTACGTACATTAGATTTGCAGATGGGTTTTGTTTTCTTTGTTTGTTAACGCTGTTCACTTCACGAATCCACCCCCTCTTTCCACGATCCACACACACACACTAAGCAACCCGCAATCCCGCACCCCCATCCTCCAGTAATGTTTAGTATAATTAAGTTCAGTTGATTCGAGATAAGTTAAGGGTTCAAAAGACCATCAGGCAAACGAGCCTGCGTTGATACATTGTAGTGGTTCGTTGATTCCGCGGTCTCAACTAGTGGTGTGCAAATGTGTGTGACCCATACGGGCCACAAACAAAACTTCTCGATTTGGTATTTCAGCACAGCGTACTAAATTTATTCTTCTCCAATATACCCCGGTTAATTAGTAGAGTCATATTAAAAACTTGCAGATTTGAGAATTTTGAACTGAGTAATTAGTGAAGCAGATAATGATGAATATTTGCGTAGATGCATGGTGAGCATGAGGATGAGACTTATGGGCGTTGCTTGAGTGGCAGTGAGACGCCAATAGGAGTGCGGCCGCAATAAAGACGATAACATTAATATTTTGCCCCGTGGAACAGTATAAACAATTGCACTTATGAATAACTTTGCATATACTCGACGAATGCCATCCAAAATGTAATCCGCTCGATTCTGAATGGAAATCCTCAGATTCAGACCTTCATGGCAGCGCTGGATTCATTCATTCACTCATTACATACGTAATCGTTGAGACTGCGATAACTCCTCAATTGTGCAAATTATCAAACAAGGCGTTTCACATAAAATACGTATTTTTGTATGGGGAACAACTTTTCTCATATAAATTTTGCGCTAACTTTAATAGTTTATGGATGACCGTTGATTAACCCGATTTGCGATTTTTGGCCTTTCGATTTTCTGAAAATGATTGAAAACTGTTGAATGGATTCTTCCGAAAATCTAATCAGCACTAAGTTACATGACGACTGATCGATCGAAAAAAAATTAATCGAATCGGTCCATTAGTTTTCAAGAAATCGTTAACGGAAAATTCGGGCACATACGTACGAAAACACACACACACACAGGTGACGGGGCTTTGGTGTAGTGGGTAGAGTGTCTGCCTACTAGTCTAAAGGTCCCGCGTTCGATTCCCGCTCACTGCAAATATTTTTTCTGAAAAATATTTTCTCAGGGACTCCGACCGATGGCAAGAACATTCCGTGTATGCTATTGGCGGTATCCATGAAGTGAGCCGAGACCGAACGCGACCCGTCGCGTGGGGGGGGGGGGAGGGAGGGTTCCATCGTAGACGCCCGCCATCGTATCACAGGGGTTTCTGGAGGTTTACCCTGTGATTAGATATACGATGAGATGAAATGGCGAAGTCGGCCTCAGCCGCAATGGGTGGGTACTCTGATCCGTAGTATTGCCCATGAAGTAATGCCTACCAGCGGTTACGTGGGTGAATACGAATAGAGAAAGAGTAGAAAAAAAACACGCACACACACACATACATACAGACATTTTTCCAAAAGTGGTCCAGGACGGTTGGGGAAACTTTGAAACGTGGACATATGGTGGAAATCCAATTTTCAATGTTCGGGGTGATTACAATAACTTTCCTAGATCGGGAAATTAAAAAAGAACTGGCGCCCAGAAATAAATGATGAATGTTAATGAAAGCTACTGATCTTTTTTATCTATCCCGTCTTGATCCTTATCGTTGCGAATATTACGGTTACGATTAGTAGGGTTATGTATAAGCTATCCCTCTTAGTTTCTTTTTAGTGTTTTCAGATAATGGGGCCGAGGGTAATGAGTTTCGCCCGTATTTTCCTTTTAGTTCACTAGGAAGTTTGGGTAAGTGATGTCGCTGATAGCTTATGGGCGAAAAAATCATTACAATACATATTTTCTTACGTGTTCAATGTCATATCGAATGTATTCATCAGTATTCAGGTGAAATTTGATTTTTTTTCAAATATATAACATATATATTAATTATATAAACCCAGCAGGTGGTCATTCCTCAGTAATCTTTAGGAATGTGTATTGCAGATGAAAGTACGTGTCGGTGAGTTGCCAACAGAGTAGCAGCATCCTGGCCGAACAACAAGCTGCGTATCGATCCTTCCGTGGTATGTAAGAGGAATCTACTTCCGCCCATTGACTATTTCCTTCGCTTTCTTCCCTCTATTGCTCGCAAAACGAATCCGTCACAGGGAATTCGCGAATGTTTGAACATTTTGAATGTGTCATCCATTTCACATTGCTTCGAAATTAAATTTTCTCTATGTAAGGTTTACTTTTATTATTTCTCCGTATACCTATTATTTTTCGAGATGCTCTTGAATATTCAATCAGGTTTTCCCGAAGTGATTTATAGAAAAACGGGACGTAAGAAAAAAGCGGTATTTCTCACAATTTCTCTTCACTGTCTGACCCTCGCAATACCTGGGTAATTTGTGACATCACCGCATGTCGGAAAGAACAAAACTTGAGAGAACATGTCATACATCCTGAATTATGGATTCTGAAGGAATGAACAATATTTATTGAACACTTCTCTCTGTAATTGATTTTTACTAAAGAACCTGATAAATAATTGGAAATATCAATAATATCACAAATGTCCAAAAGCTTTTCACTGAATTCGTATAAATTTGAATTATGTGACTATGATACGATTATGCCATCCACCATCTCCCTCGCCTGCTTTATGTCCTAAAAATCCATGGAGAAATATGTTGACTACATAGATACACGCATTGCTCAACACTCCGGTGCACATTCACACGAGCACATACAGATGTTTTGTCAGGAACCGCAGTAGCTACTTGCGCACTGAAATCGAGATACGCGGCAGCGTATCGGCCAAGTCAATTTGCAGAAAATCACCGAAATCTGAGAAAGTTGGTCGAGAGCTGCCACGTCGATATACACGACACAACTACCACCTCCACTACTCCCCAACAAGAATAATTCAGTAAAATGGAAATGCCCAAGATTACGGGGAAATTGACCTTACTTTTACCATATAAATCGTGTATGCCCTTCCCATTTGCGTTTTTAATTCTTTTCTCCAATTGATATTTAAGAAGATATGATCATGACAGCAAATCGTTTTCTGTATTTTCGCGAATGAGATTATTTTCTGTCAGTCTTTAACTTCCTGATCTTAGGGAAGTTATTGTTATGGGTCGGAAAATCGAAATTGGAAATTTCACTTGATCTCCACGTTTCATGACCCCTACAAACGTTTCCAACCATTTTAAGCGAGATGTTTGTCTGTGTGTGTGTGTGTGTGTGTGCGTCTGTGAGCAAAATTTTGTCGAACGATTTCTCCTACACAAATTATGCGATTTTGTTTTTTTTTATACTCATTGGATAGGTCTCCGCCTAACTTAGCCCTGATTAGATTTTGAACATAATCCACCCAGCGGTTTTATAGTTATTAACAAATGAATTGTCTATATTGCTGCGTCGTGAGAACGATTGAAGATACGACAAAAATTATTCAATCAAATTCGTTCCACACACAAAAATACATATTCCATGTCTCATGATTTTTTTGGCTAACGCTCATAGTTAATTGTTATTAACAAAATCGATTGTTTATTTCGCTCCATCGTGAGAATAATTCGAGATACGAAATAAAGTGGCCGATGAAAGTCGTTCCACACATAAAAATGCACATTGGATGTTTTTTGCCAATACCAATAGTTAATTGTTATTAACAAAATGGATTGTTTATATCGCTCGATACTGAAAGCGATTAGAGGTACGAAACAAAGTATCCAATGAAAGTCGCTCCACACATGCATATTTGATGTTCTATCACTTTTGTTGCCAACACACATAGTCAATTGTTATTAATAAATTAAACGGTTTATGTCACTCTATCACGACAATCGTTCTCACGACGCAGCGATATAAATAATTCATTGGTTAATAACTATAAAACCGCTGGGTCGATCATGTTCAAAATCTAATCAGGGCTAAGTTAGGCAGAAACCTATCCAATGAGTATAAAAAAACCCAAATCGCATAATTTGTCTGGGAGAAATCGTTCGACAAAATTTCGCTCACATACGCACACACACACACAGACGAACACTCAAAATGGTTGGAAACGTTTCAAGGGCTCATGAAACGTGGAGATCAAGTGAAATTTCCAATTTCGATTTTCCGACCCATAACAATAACTTCCCGGAGACCGGGAAGGTAATTATTCAATCAAATTTGTTCCACACCAAAATACATATTTAATGTTTTATAACTTTTTTGGCTGCCACCGATAGTTCATTGTTTTTAAGAAATTCAATTGTTTAGATCGCTATATCACAAGAACGGTTAGAGATATGCAACAATGTGTCAAATGAAAGTCGTTCCTCACGTAAAAATACACAGTCGATGTTCTCGACCTTTTTGGCTAACACCCATAGTTAATGGTTATGAACGAAATCGATTGTTTATATCGCTCGATCGTGAGAATAATTCGAGATACGGAATAAAGTGTCGAATGAAAGTCATTCCACACATGAAAATACACATTGGATATTTTGAATTGAATGGTTTATGTCGCTCTATCACGACAATAATTAGAGACACGAAATGTGTTGTTGAATGAAAGTTGTTCCACACGTAAAAGTACACATTTGATTTTTTATGACTTTTTATGCTAATCATAGTTTTTCACAAATTGAATTGTTCATCTAACTCTATCGCAAGGAAGGATATATTTTAACAAAATCTCTTAAAATTTAAGAATTATATAATTTCACATATTTGGTAATTTGGACAAGTTTAAAACGTTCACAATTTGTGACACAAACCGAAATTTCGTATATAACATATACGGGGGAACGATCGTGAAGTTATTGGTTCGACCCGTACAGGGTCAAACCCAAATCCTGTTTATTTGTTCTAAAGTTGGCCTCCCTGCGTGATTTCATCACTTTACCGATACAACAGTGTCGGTATGGTAGAAAATAGTAGTCTGTTATCCACCATCGATTAAAACTACTAGGAACTGAGGAAGGCGCCAGATGGCAGATGTGACTCAAATAGCTGAAGAATATATGTTGAATAGGTGTGCTCATGTCCAAGGGGCTGCGCATTTGATGACTTCGCTATAGTTAGCGGGGGGTTGTAAGATACGTAAAACAATCATATTGGTATCGTTTTGCAATGGTGAACAATAGTACGTTATTTATAAACTTTTGGTATGCGTAGTTTTTGCAAAAACAAATTATGAAAAAAAGGACTTTCTATGAAATTAATTTCTTTCAGAGTTTTCGCATCAATTCCCACCGCCAATTATACATCCGTTTTTCATAATTTTTTTTTTGCAAAAGTTACGCATAGCAAAAGTTTATAAATAACATACCATTGTTTACCATTGAAAAAGGTAGCAATACCAATATGATTGTTTTAATTATCTTACAACCCCCCGCTAACTATAATTAAGTATACTGTAATGTGGAAACTACTGATCATTATACTGGTTTATTACGAGACAGCAAGACCGAATGGATGATTCACGCATCACAAAAATGCGATGGCCACGGAATTCTAACAATGTGTATGTCTTATTGAACTCTTCCATAACTTCCTTTGTTCGAAGAAACGAGAAATCATTGCGCAAAATTTTGTACACATACACACATACACACACACACACAGACGCCAACTCAGAATTTGGCGGGGCTTATTTTGGTATACTTAAACCCCTAGTTAGATAATGGAATAACAAATTTGGATTTTGGGGCATTACAATAACTTCCCGAAAAATCGGGAAGTTACTAATGTATCTTAGTTTGATGAAGTACATTACTAGTCCTAGCAGAATAAAGCTCGGTATTTACGACTGACATCGAAACGCAAATTCTTCACACGAGTTTAAAAAAATGAGTGAAAGCTCACAAAAAAAACGAAAAAACTTTTGTTTTAAAAAAACCGGTCAAGTCAATTTATTGACTGATTTCATCCTACAGAGTAGCAATCTTGGAACATAAAACAGAAAAAAACTTTTTCCCACCCCTCGCCGGAACGTTCGTACTTTCTCGCCCGAAAGCCGGCCGGAAAGTGGATACTTTCCGCCCTAGGGTGGACAGTGCATAAAATTCTTCCCTAGGGCGGAAAGTACTCGCTTTTCGGCCGGCTTTCGGGCGTGAGCGAACTTTCCGAGGGGTGTGAAAAATAGTATGTGAGCCTCGGGCGTAAAAATGAACACTTCCGGGGAGTATATCGGGTGGTCCATTAGCGAAAAAAAGGGACAAAAAGCCCTCGGGCCTTCGGCCCTCGCGCTTTTGATCGTTTTTGGCACTACGGGCGCACCTGACAAACTCGCCGGGAATATTCAACTTTCCGCCCTAGGTGCACAATATACTATTATTTCCTAAAAATACCAAAGAACCATTTCGATACGTCATTGATGATCACCTGGACATTTGGAAAAAAACGAAATAAAGAACGAAAGGCCAAGAGAGAAATGCTTACGAGGAAAAAAATCAATAGAGGCAGGACCGAGGTACTTGGCGCGGTTTTGTTGATTATCGAAGATCACTGCTCAGGTACTCTGTAGGCCGAAATCAATCAATAAATTGACTTGGCCGGTTTTTTTTAAACAAAAGTTTTCGTGGTTTTTTTTTGTGAGATATATCCATACTAAACTATGTGGTTATATTTCACTGACTGAGATAGCCAGTGCACCTTCCACTGCGGTTATCTTTTAGTGTACTGGTGCCGTGCATGCGCGAAAATTCAGCTGCGCCCAGCCGCCTTATATATATTTACTTCTGGAGCAATTTCCCTTTTTTTAGCGACTCCATGAGTAATGCACAGAGATCTTGATTTGATGATAGTGTACTTCGACATCCTAAAAACCCCTCAAAGCTGTGCAGACACGTGTTGCGTGAAATCCTTCTATACAGAGAATAGGGAACAATCGACAGGAGAATCGGCAGATCGACAGGGAAGTCGATTAGATGCGAGTAATCGATTGTCTTGGGACTGACATCGAGAAATCGAGAGAAAATATATGAATTCTCATGAGCGACGACCACTTCAATATTTTGCCCAATGGAACCGTTTAAACAATTGCAATTGGTAATAATATTGCATATACTGCACAAAGTACGGCGCCCTTACCGCGCAATGTGTCTGGTTCGGCCGGCGCCCTCCCGTCGACTCGACTGCGCTTTTCAATACACGATAACTTCTATACATAACATCAAAAAACTATGAAATAAAATTTAGTGATGATGTTGTCCCTTCACGAAAAAGTTGTTTAAAGTACGATATTTTTTTACTCATATTTTTCTGAAATTTTCAACACCTATGTTGATTAAATACTCCGACTGGTTATCGAGATCGGCGATTATCAGAATTGTCTTAATAATAATTCAGTGATGTATTAAATCCAAATTTGATTGACGTCATCTGACAGGGGGACTTACAAAGTATGTTTGATGAAAATTGCAGAATCGAGAACTTTGAATGGATCCGACATGAAATTTAGATCCGTAATGTTGGTGTATCAGAAAAACATATGAAAAATGATTTGAAAAAAAAACTGAAGTTGGATTGTATCGACAAACTCATGTACTTCATGGGATCATTTTCAAAATTTCGATATCTATGATAGTGAGGGAGGAAATTAGGTTTTATGAATCACAGGAAGGGTCTATATATATAACATATAGACCTCGGCCGTTAGGACACGTCTCTATGTGGTATAGACCCCGTACTTGAGGGGTTACTGACGGCGATGACTTCATTTGTTCATTCATTACATGAACCATTGTTCAAACGACCTTAGCTCCTTAATTATGTCAATTCTGGAAAAACAGTCATCGAATCTAAAATGTGTATTTCTGCATGGTGAATAACTTTTCTTTTTCTACATTTTTCATTAACTGTAGTCATTCATGCAGTAAAACGTGATGAACAATTGAATTTGTTAATAACAATGTATACCGGCTCCAATTTTATGGAGAATCTTTGGCCCGCCAATCTCCATATAGAAATACTGCGATTGCCACCTCAATGGCGACCGTGACTTCACGCGTTCATTTATTACGATAATTATTTTTCAAACAACCATAACTCCTTAATTATGCAAATTATGGAAAAAAGTCATTGAATATAAAATGTGAATTTTTACGTGGGGAACAACTTTTGTTCACTCATTCTACCTATCTCCGATACTTGTCGCGATAGAGCGTTATGACCAAGCCAATTAGCAACTAGCGGGATAAAAATATGGGTACCCCGATTGGGAGCACAAACAAAACTTCCAGATTTATTTCTGTTTGCCATTCCTACAGTTTACAACACGTCAGTTAAATGTTTCAAGACTGGTTTCAGAAAAAAACACTCAAGTGGGTAAATCAGTGTAACCCGTGAGGTTCACAACGAAACGTTGCAGATTTGAGACTCTTCAACTATGCCGTTTATCAAACAGATGATTATCAACATTTGACTAGGCGCATATAGTTAACGCGAGGACGAGAATTATGCGCGTTACTGATGCGGGATTCAGACGGCTATAGGGGTACGATGGCTCGAAGACTGAACATAGCGCCGCCTCTGGACTTATTATAGTCGTTAGACGCTCACAACGTTTTCCTCTGAAATGCAGTTACGGATGTTATTCGTTCACAGTGAGGGTAGGATCTTTCAGTTGTTAAATGTTTTTGGTACTCGTTTTTGGAATTTTTGGGGTGAACTGTTTTCAATTTTGTGGTGCCCATTATTTGATTAAATCACATAATCCAGAACAAATCCACCGGTACCTGGGATGAAGCCCGTACCTAGATCCGTAGGCGGGCACTTTGCCTACTTCACCATACGACGTGACTTGATTTGAAAATTGTTTATTAACATTTGTCATATATACATACTATATACAGTAATGATATCTTAACCCCTGAAGTACGGGGTCTATATGTGGTATAGACCTTGTGGTACAGAGCTTGCCCTATCGGCAGGGGTCTATTTCCCATATAGACCCTTCCAGTGATTCATAAAAATTAATTTTCTCCCTTACTATGATAGATATCGGAATTTTGAAAGTTATTGCAAGACGTACATGAGTTTGTCAATAGACTGCACTTTCATTGTGGTTTTGCAAATCATTTTTCATTGTTTATATGAAAAAAAGCTTCCCTAGATCGGGAAGTTATTGTAATCACCCCGAAAATTGAAAATTGCATCTCCACGTTTTAAAGTCTCCCCAATCGTTCTGGACCACTTTTGAAAAAATGTCTGTATGTATGTCTGTGCGTGTGTGTGTGTTCGTACGTATGTGCCTGAATTTTCCGTTAACGATTTCTTGACAACGAATAGTCCGATTCGATTAATTTTTTCTTTGATCGATGAGTATTCATGTAACTTAGTGATTAGATTCTGGACGGAATCCATTCAGCAGTTTTCAATAATTTCCAGAAAATTGAAAGGCAAAAATCGCAAATCGGGCTAATCAACGGGCATCCATAAACTATTAGAGTTAGCGCAAAATTTATATGAGAACAGTTATTTCCCATATAAAAATACGTATTTTATGTGTACTGCCTCTTTTCGATAACTTACATAATTAAGGAGGTATCACAGTCTCAACAATTATGTATGTAATGAGTGAATGAATGAATCCAGCGCTGTCATGAGGGTCTCAATCGGAGCATTTCCATGCAGAATCGAGCGGATTACATTTTGGCTGGCATTCGTGGAGTATGTGCAAAGTTATTAACAATTACAATTGTTTATACTGTTCCACAGCGTAAAATATTAAAGTTATAGTCTTTATTGTGGCCGCACTCCTATTCGCGTCTCACTCCCACTCAACTAACGCCCATAAATCTCATCCTCATGCTCATCATGCGTCTACTCAAATATTTATCACTATCTGCTTCATTAATGACTCAGTTTAGAATTCTCAAATTTGCAAGTTTTCAGTATGACGCTATTAATTAACCTGGGTATATTGGAGAAGAATAAATTTAGTACGCTGTGCTGAAATCCCAAATCGGGAAGTTTTGTTTGTGCCCCGTATGGGTCACATACATTTGCACACCCCTAGTTTTCTAATGCATCAACATTACGAAAATAATGAATTTCATGTTGGATGCATTCAACCCTCTTGTTAATCGGGAATTTTTTTATAAAAAATACGGTGTGTCATGAAGACACGCGACAGAAGTGAAACTTTATAGGAAGTAGCTGAAATAATAATTCGAATTTTCGGTTTGATGGTAGAGAAAGCATTTAAATTACTAATCTATAAGTTTTCCATAACATACTCGCATTTATTCAATGTGATAATTACACTCTTCTGTCAAGACGCAAAAATAATTGAAGGGATGTGGGGTCAAGCAATCCCGGAGATCGGAGCCTCTAGCTCTACTTTAGTCTATCCTCTTTGTGGCCAGCGATGAGAGATTACCCCGTCCCCCTTCCCTGCCGCTCTGATTCGACCCGCCGCCGCAGCGTCATGATCCTCATTAGATTTTTCTTACTTTACGTTAGTTTATCGAATTGATAGACTTCGGCCAAGTGTCTATCAATTTCTATCAAATAAGAAGTTTCATTAAATTCTAAAAAAAAGTGGGGCTATCTTTTGGGCCAATTTTGTGAAAATTCATTTTAAAAAAATTGGGTTAATCAAATTGTTCTTATAATCAATCATTGACTATCAATGAATTCTGATGGTCGTAATAATAAATTTTTAATAACCAGGGGCTAACTTCATGGAGCTCCAACAGCTATCTTCGGCGATCGTCATGCCGCCTAAACATTGTAATTTTAACTATAGGTACCTAAGGCAAGCAAGTCACGGCCCCCACTCTCCCGATGCTACGTGTTACCCCCACCACCCATTTCCGTCACAGAGAAAGTTGGCGATCCGAATTTCAATACCCTTCCAGAAGAAGTTTCACTTCAAAAAATTTTGAAATTTTTACCAAACATTTGTTGTAAGTCCCTCGGTTAGATGACGTGAATCAAATTGGGATTCACTGAATCAGTGATTTATTATTTTAAAAAGTCTGCCAATCGCCGATTTCGGTTACCAGTTCGAGTATTTAATTAATAAAATACGTCTTAGAAGTTCTAGAAAAATATGAATAAAAAAATACCGTACCCGACCCAACAGTTTGGTGAAGGATCAAGATCATCATTAAATTTTACTCCATAATTTTCTGATGTTATATATAGAAGTTATAGTGTATTGAAGAGTGCATTCGAGGGAAGGCCGCCGGCCGTTGCGGACACATCGCGCGGTATGGGCGCCGTACTTGAGGGGTTAAAATCCTGAGGACTAGATCACCAGCTGTTGGCTTTATATGTAATTTGAACAAAAGGTTAATTATTTTTTCATTATTACAGATGTTCGTGATTATTTACAGTATGACTCGAAATAAGGAAAAATTATTTCTAAAAAAACCTTATCATTAATGGGTGTATGTGGGGCGGGGGGAAGCGGGATAAACTGGATGGTCAGCTAGACCAATTTGATTTCTTATCAATATTGATGTGTTGGAGGTGAGGATTAGGATGGGATTGTAGCTTGATTTTAAATGTCTCGTTGATTTTATCAGTAAATTCACCTATGATTGCCATGCCTAGCGTATTGTGCATATCGAGAATTGAGGTTCTCATTCGAGAACCTCAGAAACTCACAGGAGTTTGGAATGAATATGTAAATCTAAATATTTCCCCGAGTTCGTTGAGGTAATTTTATTGCTATGAATAGTCAAAGTCGGGCTGGTCTCAGAACTAGTAAATATGATTGCTTCTGTTTTTGCCGCATTTACTTCAATTTTCCATTCGAAGCCGAAAGGGATGTTTCAACTCGAACTCTAATATATGCGTTTGTAAGATATCATGGGAGAGTTTGACATAAATATTTCGGTACATTTAGAACATTTAGTTTATAGATTAGGCCTGTGGGTCATATACAGCGTCAAAAGCCTTCTCGCTGTCCAGGAGAAGAAATACGGTACCTTCTTTCCGGTTTTTCCCGTTTGTTATATCATTCGTTATTCTGACGAGCTGGTGACAAGTCGAGTGTTCTGATCGGAACCCGAATTGATTTGTAGGCATTAGTTGTAACTCTTCTATGGGTTTTTTGAGACGAGCTAAAATTATTCGCTCATAAAGTTTAGCCAATACCGGTAGCAGGCTAATAGGCCTGTAGCTCGCCGAATGCGAAGGGGGTTTACCAGGCTTGAGAATCGATATGATCACCGCTCCTTTCCAGAGTTCCGGGAAATATTGTTTGAGGAGGCATGCATCATACATCTTTGTTTGTAAATTCATTGCTTTAATCGGGAGGTTTAGCGCGCTATATTGGGAATATTATCCACACCTCGGGCTGTGAGGAGTTTTGTGGAGATTTCAATTGATGCATTGAGAATATTTTTTTTAGCACAACCTGTAACTTGTTCTTCAAGGGATTTATTTCCCCGTGAAGCAGATAGTTTACGGATGTTCGCATAGTGAGAACAAAATGTATTAGCCCTGTTATAGTCTTCTGTATGGATCTTATTGTTGGACTTGAGTGTGGGAATTTTCTGCTTTTGCCGGTGTTACCAAAATATTTTGATACGCGCCATAATGAGTGACCCTTCACCATAGGACCGACGTCCTCATATTTCGTTAATGATGATAACTATCGCCGGCCCGGCCGCAAGCCGCCGGTCCGTTGATTACCATTACATAATGTCAATTACCGTTGATTGGCATTACAGTCCAATTGTCGAAACAGTGCTCCTTGAATTTTTCTCCGCACGCACCCATAAATATGAGAAAACTGAATTCAAAAATTATCAGGTGAAATTGCAAATTGTAATCGATGGTGAAAGTGAAAATGGAAATTGAAAGCTGAAATCTATAATTGAAAATGAAAACCGAAATTTGACCGATTTTTATTTTATTTTCATTTCTACACCATGAGCAATTTCGAAGTTTTTATTTTTTTCATTGAAAAATTGATTAAGAAGTTGAAAATAAAAAAGACAGAAACATTTCATTTGATTATTTATTTGCTTTTGTAAAATAATCTGGATTTTATAAATTATTCAATTGATGTTTCCAATTATAAATTTCCATTCATTGCATTGAAACAATACCCTAAATTAAAAAATTTTATGCTCTTTGTTATCATTTTTTTTCACCTTTTTTACTAAAATAAAGTTTCAAAGTAGAATGGATTTTTTTTAATGAAGGCAGAAAATTGAACATCCTCATTTTATCGCGGTTGTTTTTGAATGCTTTTTCAAAATAAAATTTTTAACTTCCAGATTTAGGGAAGTTATTATACTGGGCCCGATAATGAAGTCTCTCAGAAATGGAAAAATTTCACTTTTCTCGACGTTTCACATCAATCTGATCAATTTTAGATGTGGATTCGGTGTGTGTGGGGGGGGGGGGGGGTCGTATGTTCTTTATAATAACGGGTTCCCGGAAAACGGCTCGATCGATTTGTCTCTCCTTTGACATAACATTGATTACCTCTGATTGATGTCCAGCGCAGAAAGGAGTGTCAATGTTGATAAACAATCCCCTCAATGGTTATGAACAATCTTAATTAACTTCCCGATAGGGGAAGTTATTATTTAAAGCGCTCTGTCACGAGAACGATCTGAGATAGAAGAAAGAGTATATGATGAATCTTATTCCTTATACAAAAAAACAGACGTGCTCCCTTATGGCGTTTCTTCATAACTTTCATAGCTTAGAACATATGACTGGATAATCATTTCATGTGTTTATATGGCTCCATCGCGAGAACGGTTAGATATAGGAGAGAAAGTGAATAATAATGTTATTCCCCATACAACAATGCACACATAATGTATTATGAATTTTTGACATAACGGTCATAGCTCAGGACATATCACTGGTTAACGATTTTACACGAACAATAAGAGTGATCGGTTTGTTGTTATCGACGCATCAACTACAATGGTTCTTAGCGCCGGCTCTGGACTTATTATAGCCGTTAGACGCTCACGACTTTTTCCTTTGTAATACAGTTACGAATGTTATTCGTTCACAATGAGACTAGGAACATTCAGTAGTAAACAGTTTTTGGTACTCGTCTTATAACTTTTGGGGGTGAACTGTTTTGTACTTTTGTGGTGCCCATTATTTGACTAAATCAAATAATCCAGAAAAAATCCACCGGTACCTGGGCTTGAACCCAGGAACTCCAGATCCGTAGGCGGGCACCTTACCTACTTCACCTTAACTTGACTTGACTTGACTTGAAAATTCTTTATTAGCATTTGTTATATATACATACTATATACAGTATTAATATCTTAAGTGCTACGCTCTAGATCACCAGCCATTGGCTTTATATCTAATATGATTAAAGTTTAACCTAATTTTTTATATTTATAATGTTTGTGAATTTTTACATGATGACTCGATATAAGGAAAAATGACTTCTAAAAAACCTTATAAGTAATGGGCGCATGAGGGGCGGGGGAGAAAGGGATATATGGAAAGGTGGGACAAAAACAGGTGGTCAGTGAGACCAATTTGCTTTCTTATCAATGTTGATGTCTTGGAGCTGGGGATTAGGATCGCAGTGTAGTTTAAATTTAAATGTCGAATTTATACTATGGATAAATTTATCTATGGTTGCCATGCCCAGCGTATTGTGCATGCCGACCATTTTATTATCCATAAAAATTTATTTTGGACAAATTGAGGATGATTTAAGTGGGTTTGTGCTGCATCGTGCCAGGCAGGACAACCATAAGAGATAGGTCTGATTAACCCTTAGTATAAAGTAAGTTTCAGAGATTGATTGAGCGTTGGAGATTTCAGCAAATTATACGATCGTACTAGAATAATTTTAGTCTTGACCTTGATATCAGATATAAGTTTTTTCCACAGGAGGTTGGAATCAAGGTGTAAACCTAAATATTTCACAGAAACGGTTGAGGTAATCTTATTGCTACGCAAAGTTAAAGTCGGTTTGGCCTTGGAGCTAGTAAATAAGGTTGCTACTGATTTAGTAGCATTCACTTGAATTTTCCGTTTATTTAAATCGCTGATTTTAAGAGAAGCAGAATTTTCTATTCTTCTAACAGCTTTATTGATCGATTTGCTAGGTAAGTACAGAGCAATGTGATCAGCATAGCCTGCAATGAATACATTTCTAGGTATTCTGTTAAAAACAGAAGCGATGTATAGGTTGGATAGTACACGGGAGAGGATATCCCCTTGCGGGACTCCCGCGACAATTTGAGTTTTAACGGAAAGTAGTGATTTGACTCTAACTTGAATATATCTATTTGAATTTCTGATTCTGACCAATTCGTGGCGGGTCGAGTGTTCTGAACGGAAACCGAATTGGTTTGTAGGTATTAAGTGTAGCTCATCGATAAATTTTATGAGACGTATTAGAATTATTCGCTCAAAGTGTTTTGCGGGTACCGGTATCAGACTGAGTTTGAGCGCAAAAATGTTAATGGCTAAGATATTTATTATGTTTGTAGAAGGATCGTGGGTGGTTCAGCGGTGGATTCGAACAGGCATGCATAGGATGCGATGATTGTGATTTTATCAAGGGGGGTGTCAGCTCTTTGGATTTTAGAGATCATGTTCTTAATCCCTGAGAGGTTTTCGAGAATTCTAAGGGATTTTAGGTCATCAAGGACTTGTTTCACTGTATTAATAAAGTTTTTACTTGTACTTAAATGTAATTGCGGATCGTCAGTCTCCATCGGAATGGTCCTAGGTTTAGCGGTGGGTGCGTCAACATTCGTTCTTAAGGTTTCCATCGTTGGAAAACAAGAAGCGTAGGATGGCCTGGACATCTTCGTGGCAGTAGAGATTGGCGTAGGCTCGAGGACTGGAGGAGACTGGAGAAAATGGATGTTGCTTTCCAGGCTTTGCATCGTAGCCGAGTGTGGGGTAGCGGGCAGTTCCCGCTCTGCTCTTTTTGGTGCTGGTGGTTGGACCCTTTTTTCATGAGTCTCCACAAATTTGGTTCGTGAGGCGCACTCACGATAGCTCGCTGTGTGAGCTAGACCACAATTTGCGCACTTCAGGGAGTTACTGGTGCAGGTTTTGATGTCGTGATTGCCTGCGCATTTCACACATCTGGGATTTAAATTACAGTGCTGACTTGCGTGTCCAAATTTTTGGCACCGGTAGCACTGTGTTGGTTGTTAGGTTTTGATGTATTTTTCTATCTTAAATGTATGATAGAAAATGGTTTTAATAGCAGCGAGGCTGCTCAAGGTTACATCAGGCCCAACCGTAATTGCAAACACCGGTAGTGGCCTACTCTCTTTGCTGTCTCCGTCCTTGTTTGTTTTCACAAACTGCCGGACTGATAATACCTTTATGCCGTGTTTGGATATTTCTGCTTCAATCTCCTGCTCAGTAAAACTGGCGGGAAGACATTTTATGATAAATTTCTTCGGACGCTCACTTTTTAGACCGAAGGTGTAAAAATGTAAATTTTGCCTTTTCAAGATACTTGCGATTTTATTATAATCCTCCGTCGATTGTAGATGGACGATGGTGGTACTACCATTGAATTTCATCCTGAAGTTTTTGTCCGAGGCGTTGACTTGCAGAAAGTTGATTAATTTTTTGGTCTCCAATTTGTCATTTTCAACAACTATTGGAGGCACTGATGTTTGTTTTTGAGCCTGTTGTGGCCCGACAGGAGTGTTTGAAGGTTTGTTGAGGCGAGCGGGTTCACAGCTCGCACTAGTTGACGGTTTAATAACGGTTTTTTTTAGTTATTTTTGGGTCTTCCGCAGGAGGAGTAATTTTGGCTTTCCTTTTGGGAGCCAGAGGAAGTCTGAGATTTTTGAAGTTTGACACTTTAGTGCCAAAACTTTGACAAGATTTATAAATTCACTGTACTGTAAGCGCGGTACGTTTGGAATTTATATTTTGTAGAGAGCGGTAGACATGCGTCCGCACGACACCGAGTCAAAACAAATACCACCTTAACTTGACTTGACTTGAAAATTATTTATTAACATTTGTCATATATACATACTATATACAGTATTAATATCTTAAGTGCTACGCTCTAGATCACCAGCCGTTGGCTTTATATCTAATTTGAACGAAGTGTAACCTAATTTTTCATTATTACAGATATTTGTGGTTATTTACATGATGACTCGATATAAGGAAAAATGACTTCTAAAAAACCTTATAAGTAATGGGTGCATGAGGGGCGGGAGAGAAAGGGATATATGGAAAGCTGGGACAAAACAGGTGGTCAGCGGTGGACCAATTGGATTTAATGTCAATATTGATGTTTTGGAGCTGGGGATTAGGATGGGATTGTAGCTTAAATTTAAATGTCTCATTAATTCTATGGATAAAGTCGCCTATGGTTGCCATGCCGAGCGTTTCGTGCATTTCCACAATAGTGGTTCTTCCTTCAAAATTTCCTATTATTGGTAGGAATTTAATTTGAATCACTTGAAGATGATTCAAGTGCATTTTCGCTGCATTGTGCCAGGCAGGACAACCATAGGTGATAATGGGCCTAATTAACCCTTTGTAGAGAGTAAGTTTGAGGGATTGACTGAGCGCGGGTGATTTTAGCAAATTATACAATCTTACTAGGATAACTTTAGTCTTGACCTTGATTTCAGATATATGCTTTTTCCACAGGAGTTTGGAATCGATGTGTAAGCCTAAATACTTTACAGAGTCGGTTGGTGTCATCTTATGGCTACGAATAGTTAAAGTCGGCTTGGCCTTGGAGCTAGTAAATAAGATTGCTTCTGTTTTAGCAGCATTCACTTGAATTTTCCATTTCATTAATTGACTGATTGTGAGAGAAGCAGCATTTTCTATTCTTCTAATAGCTTTGTTGATCGATTTGCTAGCTGAGTACAAAGCAATGTCATCAGCATAGCCTGCAATTGATACATTTCTCGGAATTCTGCTAAAAACAGAAGCAATGTACAAGTTGAATAAATCAGGCGAGAGAATAGACCCTCGTGGGACTCCCGCGACAATTTCTATTTTATCCGAAAGCGAAGTTTGGACTCGAACTCGTATATATCTATTTGAGAGATATGATAGTAAAATTTTACATAGATATTAGGGACATTTAATCTTTCGAGTTTATATATAAGGCCTGTTTGGCCAAACAGAATCAAAGGCCTTCTCGCTGTCCAGGAGAAGAAGAACCGTATCTTCTTTCCGGTCTTTCGCGGATTTTATATCATTCATAATTCTAACCAGATGGTGGTAGGTCGAGTGCTCTCATCGAAAACCAAATTGGTTGATAGGCATTAGTTGTAACTCTTCTATGGGTTTTTTGAGACGAGCTAAAATTATTCGCTCAAAAAGTTTAGCCAATACCGGTAGGAGGCTAATAGGCCTATAGCTCACCGGATGCGAAGGGGGCTTACCGGGCTTTAGAATCGGAATGACCACCGCTGCTTTCCAGAGTTCCCGGAAATATTGTCTGAAGAGGCATGCATTGTATATCTTTGTTAGTCAACTTATTGCTTCAATTGGTAGGTTTTTTAGTGCTATATTGGGAATATTATCCGCACCCGGGGCTGAATTATTTTTTAGTTTTTTGATAGCGGAAATGATTTCATGGGAATTTGTAAGGAATTTAATGGGAGTTTCGATAGGGGCTTTGAGGATAGTTTTTCTCACATGACCTGTGACTTGTTGTTCAAAAGATTTGTTTCCTCGGGAGGCCGACAATTCGTGTATTTTTGCCTAGTGTTTGCAAAGTGTATTAGCCTTATCATGGTCTTCTGTGTGGAGTGTGTTGTTTGACTTTAGTGTGGGGATTTTTCTTTTACCGGTGTTATTAAAATATTTTGCTACGCGCCAAATCGAGTGATCTTTTAAGTTTATGTTTCTGAGTTTGTTGTCCCAAGATGATTGTTTCTATTGGGTTAATCTAAGTCTGATTTCTTTTATCAGCTGATTGAGTTCCGATTTAAGGTAGCGATTCCGCGTTTTTTGCCATCTTGACCTAATGTAATTTTTTAGTTTTATTATGGAGGCTATTTCGGGTGGGATAGAAGTGTGGGTGGATTTGGTTGAGCGGATGGGAGCGGAGGAATCCAGGGCTGTTTGAATGACTTGAGTGAAATGTGTTATGTGTTGATCTATTGCTTCAGTGTTGTTGCAAGTAGGGTTTGGTGTAGAAATCTCATCATTTAAGATATCCTTGAACTTATTCCAGTCGGTTTTTGCGCAGTTTACAATTCTTGATGATTCTGAGGAGGTTGGTTTGCCAAATAGGGAGAAAAACAGTGGTAGGTGATCGGATGGGGATTCGGAAAGTGTGGTGAAATTATTAATGATAGAAATGTTGTTTGTTAATAGGAGGTCAATAGTACTAGAAGTGTTAGAATTAAGAGGGTAGTGTGTAGGAACGTCTGGCAAGAGCAGATTAATTTTTTGTTCCATCAAAAAATTTGAGAGAAACTTACCTGATTCGTTCGGCCTTGCAGAGGTCCAAGCGGTGTCCTTCGCATTAAAGTCTCCAACAATAATTGTTGGAGTACTATCAGAGAGTAGGTGCCTCAATAGATTTGTATCTAGTGAGACATCCGGTGTATTATAAATCGAGTAGATCCTCGTTATTCTGTTGTCCACTTGGACCTCTAATTATTTATTTGTACATCCCGTTTCTTTATTGTGTAATTGCCAAAAATATTCAATTTGACGGCAAAAGTTTGTACATTTATTATTTTTCAAATTTGAATTTAGAAATTGATTAGAAACTTGTGAATTGAAAAAATTGAATTTTAATTATTTATTGAATTTCAATAAAGCAATTATTAATTCACTTTTAAAACGATCTATATTTTGTCATTTATGTGATTACCGTTTCCGATTACAAATTTATATACGTTTCATTGAAATAATAGCAACAATTAAAGACTTTTAGACATTTTTTATTCATTATCCATATCCAAAAAATTAAAAGCCCTAACTTTATCCTTTTGAATGCTTCTTTCTTACTAAAATTTTGGGCAGGAAAACAAAAAATTCTGAAACTAATTTCATTGTTCTTTTCCAAATCTTTCCTTTCAATTGTTCAAGATTTCCATTGTTTGATCTCAAACAATATGAATTTCGAAGTTTTCATTGTTCAATTGTTTTCTGCAAGTGTTCAGAAATCGATGGAAAAGTGGAAAACTAAAAAAAAAACAAATTCTAATTATTCACTTATTTTTAAAACAATTCTGTATTTGATAATTTGTTTATTTAATGTTTCCAATTACAAATGTCTATTCATTCTATTGGAACAACAAAAAAAAATTGGATACATTTGTTTGTTATTTTTTAACTTCCCGATCTAGGGGAAGTTATTGTAATCACCCTGACCATCAATATTGGAACTTCCATGAAATTTTCATGTTTCTCGGTGTTTGACACCAATATGTTCTTCTGTGTGTGTGTGGCCTATATGGGGACAAAATTTTGTGATCATGGTTTCTCAGTAACCAATGGGGAAATTTCATGTTTTTTTTTTTGATCGATGCGTCTCCGTGGTGCCCAGGCCGGAAATGGCTGTCAAAGTGGAATAGCAATTATTTCTATTAATATTAACAATCTCAATTGTTTATAACGCTGTATCTCACGAAATATTATGGATACCCAAAAATGTTCCTAGTAAATGTTGTTCCTTATAAAAATATACATATTTTGTGTATTTTGACTTTTTTCGTATCTTTAACACTTTCGGCATGAGCGCGTTATAAACAATTGAAATCATTCAGAACGCGCTATGGTAAGAAAAGTGGGAGACTGGGAGGAAAGTATCTACTCAATGCTGTTCCTCACATACAAAAAAGTGAGGCGTCATGGGATACCTGGTAGATGTGAAAGATGGAAACACTAATTTTGATCTAAATTGGTCCCAAATTGTTGACGGTTTCTCGAAGATTATTGGAAACTTTCGAATAGTCATTAATATATTTATTTCCTTTTACGGACTTTTAGGGCTTCCGTTCCCTTTACAAAACATTTACAAAATCCCTTTACAATAGTCAATTCTTTTAAAGAGATTTTTCAAAATTTGACAACTTTCCTAAATTTTTCAAATTCTCCAAACAGTTCAAAAAATTTTCCAATTTTCTTCAGAATTGTTGCAATGTTTTTCTAATTTTTTTTACAGCTTTCGAAATTTTGAGAATTTTTTTTCGATTTTCTTCAAATTTCTTCCATTTTGTTGTGAATTTTTCCCATTTTTTTCCAATTTTTAGAAAAATGTTCCAAATTTCTTCGAACTTTAGCAAAATCTTTTCAATTAAAAAAAAATCCCAATTTTTTTTTGAAAATTCTTCTGAATTTTTACGAAAATTTTCCAAGTTTGTTGTACTTTTCACTGTAAATTTGGTCTAAATTTTTGACAATTTTTCCAAGCTCTGCCAAAATGAGCCAAATTTGTTCCAAAGTTTTTCCAAAATTCTTTCAAAGATTTTTCTCAATTTGGCAAGATTTTTCCAATTTCTTCAAAAAGTTTCTAAATTCTCCAAACATCTCCAACAGTTTTCAAAATTTATTGACAATGTTTCAAATTTTTTCCACACATTCTCCAAATTTTTCCAAACTTTGTCAAATTTCTGCGAAATTGTTTCAAAAATTTTCTAATTTGCAGGAGGTAAGTGTTGAATTTAACAAAGTGACCGTTTAAGAAATGAAGTGTTAATTTGACGAAAACACACACACACACATGCCGACATCGGGAAATTATGATTCTGGCCCGCGGAGGGTCAAAACCACATTCCATTTATTTAAAACAATTTTGATTTTAATAATTTATTTAATTAATTTTTGCAATTGCAAATTTCTATTAGGTTCATTGAAACTACAGCAAAATGTGAAAAATTGTTTACGTTTTTTTAAAGTTATTTTTGTTGTTTTTAATTGTTTCACTAAAATTAAGTTTCACAAAGTTCAACGGTTTTTCAAAAAGAAGACGATAAATTAACAAACGGTGTGTACGTGTAACCCTCGGCGGGTTGCATCCAGAGATTCTCGATACTTTGGCCGTGTGTGTGTGTGTTGAAATTTTGCACTGAGGAAAAAATATACTTCGGCCCAACAATTTCATTTGTCAGAGTAATAGGCATTCCAAAAAAATGAAATTTCGTCGTTGCATTTAATCTCTGACAATTACAATTAAATGTAATCATGTGAAGCGCTTAACTCCGAACAATTATATGACAACTGACCTGGGTTGAACATTATTTTTATTAATTTGAAAAAAAACAATTAATTAATTCAAGATTCGTAATTATTACTGTACAAATTCACCTAAGATCCTCTGTCTCATAAGTATCACGTAGAGTTATATGATTAATATCATTGGTAGTTAATTAATGTCACTTGGGTTTCACTAAAACAATCAAATTCATTTTTTTATAAATATCTATTTCTCTGAAACATGGTAATATTGGGCCGAAGTATATTTTTCCCTCAGTGTGCGATAAACTACACGCTAGCACGTTGATAATTAAAAACTGCAATTTGATTGTTTTTATTTTTTAATTCTTCTTTTTTATTGTTCGTGAAATGCGAGCGGTACCCAATAATTTGTTTCTCTTCTTCAAATTCATATTAAGGAATTAAGTAGAGATGTTTGGTAAAAAATTCAATTTCCCATCAAACAACCCCTCCCCCCCCCCCCCCCCCCCCGCTCCCCGCGACCCTTCATCGCTCAATTTCTGTATGAAAAGAATACAACAGCCGAGGAATGTCGCCGCACTATCAAATACCAAATGGTAATTTTCATATTTTGTCTACCATTAAAAAATTCGTATCTCTCCTTCAAATTAAGATTAAGGAATGAAGCACAGGATGTTCGGTGAGCAATTCAATTTCTCATCGAACATCGTTTGCTTCAATCCTTAATCTTAATTAGAAGAACAGATGTGAATTTTTAATTGGCGTGCGGAATATCACGAGTACCATTTGGATAGCACCACAGTCGATTTCGCAGGCTAAGTGAACTGCGTATGTCGGTAACTCGGTTGTGACACTATGGCATCATTTCGGGTCACATGCACAGTGCCTGCTTTATCGACCGCCGAATTTAAGTTGTTACTCTCATGAAAATGCACATGAGAATGCTGCGTTTCACCTTCCGCCATGACACTTTTCTCATGCTCTCCGCCATGCCAGTTTTCAGTCCATGCCTTTTCTTATATAGGATTATGGGAAAAAGGCATAAGAAATTAGATATGCATTTCCACTTACACAACAAATTCTGCTGCATACTTTTTCCCGTATCTCTTCCCGTTTGTTGGATAGAGCGTTGTAAAAAATTCAATTGTTAATAACAAAAAAAAAACGGCTGGGGCAATTCAAACCAAAAATCCGATCTAAGTTCCATGAAAACTCGTCGAATAAGATCTCTATGACCCACATCGTTGGATCCGTTCGTGAGAAATCGGTAACGGAAAATCCGATTCAACACATACACACACACATATATTTAAAACCCTAGTTTCGAATCGAAATAATTAAAATCGATTTAGGGGTCATTACAATAACTTCCCGAAAAATCGGGAAGTTAATAACAACAAAACTTTTCGACCAACTGGAACCAAAAACTAATCAGTTCTAACTTTTATGACTATGCTCTAATTCCTATCCTGATCATTTAGATCGGTCAAGGCCTTTGTGAGAAATCGTTGGGGAAAACCTTGGGACATGCATACAAACATACACACTCACACACATACACACAGAACTTGTTCAGAAGTCGATGGTAAGCATTTTGGTGTAGTTAAAACACTAGTTTCGAAGCATAAAGAAAAAAATCAATTTAACGATCATTACAATAACTTCCCGATAAATTGGGAAGTTAAAAAATGGATTCAGGGGTCCGATGCGGGGCGAAAACAAAATTTCCCGATCTGGTATTTCTGCACAGTATAAACACGCAACCATTATGATGACCAAACTCAACAGTGATATCAATAATGACTAATAATGACTGCACACGATCACTTTACTTTGACTTTAACCCCAAAAAAATATTCAACTGGAATTCGTCCGCCTAGTTACCCCCTCTACCTGTGTCCTTACTCAGTTATCCCGCTCTTTGACATTCTTCGAGCAATTGTCGACGTATTCTCTTGCCAAGTATACTTTAGTTTAACTCGCGACATGTTCTGACCTATATTCACTAAACATGGAGAAGTTTGAATATCCACTGATTTTACGCGGCATTCGGAAAAACTCACTAACTAAAGAGCCAGTAGATAAATTTTACTCAAACTTCAATCGGTGATAAGGTACAATTATACCTTTCGATCGCGACATATATTATATTGATCGCAGCATCCATTCATGCATGACCGTCGATTAACCCGATTTGCGATTTTTGGCCTTTCGATTTTCTGGAAATTCTATAAAACTGCTGAATAGATTCCTTCCAGAATATAATCAGCACTAAGTTACATGAAGCCTCATCGATGAAATAAAGAAAAATTAATCCAATCGGACGATTAGTTTTCAAGAAACCGTTAACGGAAAATTCGGGCATATACGTACATACACACATACATGCAGACATTTTCCCAAAAGCGGTCCAGAACGGTTGGGGAGACTTTGAAGCATGGAAATCCAATTTTCAATTTTCGGGGTGATTACAATAAGTTCCCTTGATCGGGAAGTTAACTAGAATATATTTGGCGAGTGAATGTTTCGATAATTGCTGGAAACATGCCAAAGGGGGGGATTAAGTAGGTGCAGACGTAGAGACAGCAATTACGCGAACAATTTCCAGTTAAAAATTTCTATGAGCGTTGAAAACAAAGTCAATTCATCGCGCGCACCCATTATGCGGCGCAATTGATATCACTGTTGAGTTTGCTCATTACAACGGTTGCGTGCTCATATCTTGTACGTTGGAGAATAATAAAGACAGTATGGTGTGCTGAAATACCAAATTGGGAACTTTTGTTTGCGCCCCGAACGGAGCACACACATATTCACACCACTCGTTTTTCTTGAATATCAGTGGCGCTTCACAAATGCGTAGAACTGCTCAGTATCTGGCATATTAACAAGCTTCTCTGGTCACCATTTGTAGCAGTTGAATGGTCATGTCAATGCAGAGAGGACATGATTTCCGTTGCATTCTAGCCTGTATCGCTTTACGCGTTTGTCAATAATTCGATAATTTAATAATTTTGTCCTTCCGATAGTCACTTTTCAATCTCTGTGTCAACCAAATATTGTTCTGGCGATTGAGTAAAGGAACAAGTTGCTGATATTGGATATCAATTCTGTTTTAATGAATTATGTTTAAAATAGCTTTCAATGCAGTGATCACGATATAGCATATAAATTGAACACAATTTAACAACTGCTATATCCAAAATTTCATAAAAATTAGTTCATTGAGAATTTTGATGTTTTTATTCTTTTTTCTACACATTTTGAGGTCATAAAAATTATTCCATTATTCCATAATTTTTAATTTTTTAATCATTTTGAAAGAAAAATAAAGCGAATAAAGAAATACTAAGGAATGCGGAAACTGATGAACTCCCATTACAGTCTACAGGGCAGTACTGCGAAATCGCTACGCCAAAAGTGCTGATGCAATGTGAGCACATGAGTAAATTCCAACAAATAAATGTAAGTCGATCACACCAGAGTTTTTCACCAATGAAATTAAGTTTCGTAGAGCCTCGAAAAGTTTACCTCTATGGTAAACTTGACAGAAAAAGGCAGTTTGGACACACCCGGGAAGTTGAGAGAATCTCGGTGGAATTCGCTCGTGGAATCGATCAACCTTATTGGTTCTCCGTAAATAATAGCTCGCAAAAGTCGATATTACATTTTGGTGACTAACCCAATAATCGTAGATTAGTAATCGGATCAATCCGTGTGGGGACAACCGTCCTTAAATCGAAAGTAGCGTCAGTTCTTATATTGTAAGAGATTTTCCATATTTTATCTGCGTGTAAACATTCTCAAATATACAATAGAACTTTCATCATATATAAACAATCTATCAACTGGGTGAACGTGAACGGATCAAGAGTCTCCATAATAGTATTCATTTATAGGATCCATACTGGTGGGGAAAAATAGTCCGCTTTGCTGAAGAACCCACACAGCTACTGAAATCTGGCAGTAATCAAGTGAACATTAAGAATTATCTACAACTAAGTGAGTCTCACAATTTACTAAATAACTCTATAAGTCGAATGAAGCATTCCAAATTTAAACGTTTATCATCATTTCAAACTTTGAAAAACACAGAAACCTGAAAAGAATAGAAAAATTTAGTATTACTTGCAAACCTGGAATCGAGGAAAATTGGATTATGATTTAAAAAATCTAAAGCTGTGGAAAAAAGAAGTGAAATATAAATTTCCTGCTTGGGATGAAACAACATTAGTAAGTCAATTATTGACTTGAAATCTTGTAACTTTCGCCCTTTCCATCTCCGCAATTAAATCCTTTTTAAATTACGTCCCCTGCATCTAAAAATTCATCAAGGTAAGAGCAAAGAAGATTCCTGAGCGTCGTCCAAAATTAGGAGTAGAATTAAATTAATGCAAACATTAATTTAATTTTACTTATACCATTCCAGCTTCCTTGCTCCAGAAGTTAAGATTTAAATTATAAGCTCAGCCATTGACGTAAAAGGCGTTCTCTGGTTATAACACAACTTAAAAGAGCGATTCACTGATTCTAACATATAATCCCAGAACTCCATATCCTATTATATAAAAGACACGAAAGAAAAATCTCGAATTGAGAAAAGTCGAACACGAAATATCTCGAAATGAGAACAAGCTTCAGAAATTGCACCGATAGATGGCGTTAGTACCGATTTGGAAGTGAGAACAAGTTCAAAGAACAACACGAGAGGTGGCGTTTTATGTAGTCAGAATAGTAATAATAACGAATAAAAAATACAAATAAGAAAAATAAGGAAACTACTCAAAAGCACATGGAAATGGTGACACAAAAAAATTTAAATTGAAAAAAAAATAAAAAAGTAGGAAAAACAATAAATATTATAAACTAATAAATAAAATAGTAATAATAATGAATAAATAAAAAAAATGGTGTGTCATCTTCTATGTTTAGAGGGAGAGGAATCATTTTAATCACGTGTCAAACACTTCTTGATAGTAAATCTTAATTTATTCATCATAATAATTATACTTTTTCAAGATACAATAATATTAGTATGAATATCATGAACTAAATCTCAATGAGCTTCACCTTCATTCTCTGGTAGACTCTTCATGAACGAAATTATAGGTTTGTGGTAACTAAAATAGGTAATGAAGACTCTTGACTCCAAATTTTCGATGTAACGTGAGAAAACTGCATCGATCGTGGTACAATGGCGTGTAGTAGATTCAATTGGTGAATTGTTCATTTCCAATGACAATTTCTGTTGCAAGAACTGAATTAATGGCTTGGAATCCTCTGAAGCAAAATTAACATTAAAATCTCCACCTAGAATCATAGGTATTTTGTCCAGCTCTACTCCAACTTCTGCAGCCCACACTGGAGTATACGGCAGCAAGTGAAGGTGAATAAACTCCATTATTTTCGCCATCTTCTGATTTGGTGAAATATATAGTGCTATAAGCATAATCCGCTTTCTGTGCGACATTCAGCTGCACACATTTCTCCAACAGATGACAACCCAATTGAAAGCGATTCTAGTTGTTTCAAGTTCAGGTCCATATTGGGTGTCATGATGTTCGTTCCATGAGCAGTATTGCAAAGTATTGCGACACCCCCTGCTCTCACATTATGTCTTTTGAACTGTGCGACACAATTAAAATTGGGAACATCAATTTCTTGATCGTTTTCCTTCCACGTCTCTGAAAGTATGAATATATTAGACCGTAGAATCACCGGATCATTGAAATCTCCGCTATGAGCTCCTAAGCTTTGGCAATTGAGGGTTGTTATTGATAAGCCTGGTCTGCTGATGAACTCTCGGAGAATGTCAGTGAAAGTTATCAATGGATTTGTTGATAATCTTCTAGATTCTGATTGCAGCTTGTCCATTGATTGAGCTTTTTTCCGTCCATGATAAAATTTGTTCTTTCCATCCTTCGCAACGATGTACAATCCCTGTATACTTGTGACACGGGACAAGGCTACGTAAAGGAGTTGTTGTGAATGTGTCTTCTCGTATTCATAGACGATTTGAATAAACGTACCACCTTGAGACTTGTGGATAGTAATAGCACACGCTGATACCAATGGCAGATGATTTCTTTTGACGAAAATCGTTTTATTATTGTTCATATATATCGTAGAAGTTCTTCGTGCAATGGGAACTGCCGTGTGGCTGATGTTGTTTGCTTGGATGAACGCAGCAGCTTTTCTCCGGATCTCCTGCCCCGTCTTTGGTGAATCCGGAAATTCCAGCCACACACGAGTTATTGCCCCTGCCTCATCAGTTTCGATATGAACTAGTTTACCAACTGCGCCGTTTGCTAAACCATCCGAGACATCCAGAGTGGTTCTTATTATATACCATCTATCTAACACCAGTATTATCTCGTAGGGCAGACCTCCAGTGTTTATTACCGTTTTTTTATGCAATTCTTGTCGTACAAATGATTGTTGCTCAGCATTATGGCAGCCGGTGATTACATCAGTAGCTATTGAGACCGTTTTATGCTCTGCAGAGTTAAGAATTGTCAAATTGTATGCGTTTACAGCATTATTTGTCAAATATAGCCGAATTCCATGTGGACAAAGACGATCTGCTTCCTCTCTTGTATAAAAACGAGATTCGATTAGGTGTATCTGTTCTTGATCCAATTCTTCGCCATTTCCAATTTTAGTTAATAAAGAGGAGAAATCAGCATTCGCTTGTCTCATGACTTTATCCAATTCATAGAACTTCAAGTCACGCCAAAGTGTTGGTGCTGCTATGCGTCGTTTTGTTGCTTGATAGATGGGTGTAGCACGCACTGGATGTAACTGACGCAAATCACCTATGAAAATGATATCCATTCCTCCAAAATTATCTTGGAAATTTCCTGTTATTTGTTTTAACCGTGCGTCAATTTGAGCCAGCAATTCCGCTCCGACCATACTGACCTCATCGATGAGTGAAACTTGGACGTATTTGAAGAGCATTCTGTACTGTTGAGCCACTTCAATTGATCATGGTAATAGTTTGGAAAGGGATATTTTCAATGCAGTGTGGATTGTCGTACCATCAATTGCTATTGCAGCCTTTCCTGTTGATGCACATGCGATGTAAGCATTGCAAAAACCATCATTATCTGTGAAGCGGTTGTAAATTTCCAGGAGGAGTCTAATGAGGAATGTCTTCCCACATCCTGCTGGCCCAGTGAAGAAAACTTGGAGTGGTGATTGGTTTGATGAGAGGAGATTAGCAATCACATGCATCAGGAGTGCTTTCTGCCTCTGATTGGCCATTCTCATTAGTTCATAAAATTGTTCATTAGACATTAAATTATCCCTCTTCTTTGCGATAGCACCCAGTTTGTTGAGTGTTGCTAACCGCAGATCGTCGTTCATTATGTGGTCAGCGTTATACAATTCTTGAAAAGGATTTGCTTCAGGAAAAAGGCGACCTACGTTCTCTCCTTCAGCATCATCATCTTGATTTAATTCATCTTCACGACACAACTCTCGGCATATCTCGATGGTTTTCTGGATATCTGAATTCGATGAGAATTCTTTATGTCGCTCCAAAATCAATATTTCGTTGTCGTCGTAAATCTGTATGAATTTAGTTTCTGCAACAATTTCATTTTCTTCGTCTCGGAATGGAATATACAAAGTCAGCATTTCCCGTTTGTATTCATTGAAATCATCAGCCATGTCGTAGTTTCTGTACCAAATAATCCGAGGTTCTTTCCTTCGTGTCCAATTCCCCTGATTATTCAGAGTGTAATGAGCAACAAACTGGGCCAAATTGACATCTTCGAGCTCTTCAGGTCTCTTTTCGTACTTGTCAAACCAATTTTCTTTCCATATGTTTGTTGCATCATCATCAGCATCCATTTCATTGAGTTCTTTCTGAGTTTTTCGAATTCTTTGTCGTTCGATCGGCCATATTGTTGAAATATAGGGAACAACTGAAGAAGACTTTGACATTGGTTCACGCAGAAGGTACCATGCAGCTTCCTGACTGGTAATTTCCACATTATTTAGCATGTCAACGTTCATTTTCCTAGTAATTTCGACAATATCGAACTCTGGATGTTCATCCATTATTTCAGTCATGTTACGTTGGAGATTGCTAATTCCACGGTTCGTTTTATTGACGTATTCCACTACGTATGCAGCACATGAGTATTCTTCGGTGATAAATTGCACATCCATGTTTGATTTCAAAATATTGAAAATGAATGGGTTGAATGGATTATGCCACTTTTGCATGGGTTGACGTTTAAGAAATACTCTGGGACGATTGATGCCAGCTCGAAGCACATTCATGTAGTAATCATCTGATAGTATTCCATTTCCCTGATAGAAACTATCAATATCAGCATAGTCATTGTTCTCTGAGTTTGTTCTTATCGTGTTGTAATGTTGTTTATACGTGTGGAATCCTGGTTCTTCTTTCTGCATTGGAGTCAGTATAGTTGTGTATCTGCATGGTATGAATGGAGCTTCAAATCTGCATTTTTGATGAGCGTTCGCAGCTATTTTTTTGTAACATGTGAACGTGTGCTTATGTGTCTGTAGTTTGATGTTCTCCGATGATTCTGAAGTGGCCACTGATATCAATGTATCAACTCGTTCAATAGCTTTTAGTCGGTCAGCACCTAGTGGATCCGCTGGAGCATTCTCAAGCCATAGCAGAATGTGTGCATGGGGGCTCCCACGATGCTGGAATTGAATTCTTTTAAAATAATGGACAACACGATATTTCCCGAAGGGGGAAGACTTTTTGGACTGAAGTATGTTCATTGATGACCTTATTAAAATAGATGGCACATGTTACAGCATCTTCATTGATCAGTAGGCTCTTTTCAATATAATGGAGTTCCTGAACATCTTGGTCTGTAATTTCTGCTCCATTATTCTTCAATTTATATAATAATTGTAATAATGAGGGCCAACCAACTTCATTAGCACTCATACTTAGGAATACCGTGGGTTTTCCGAGTTGTCTGATCATTGCGAATAAGTCTCTCTTTCTTTCAGCCCAATACCAAGTCGAGTTAGGGATACAACGTAGAAAAGCCAAGTTGCTTTCTATACAATGATTTATATACTCCTCTGATTGAATTTGTTCACGTGTAATTTTTGTGTCTTTACCTACGTGTTTAAAATCAATGGATAGACTGTCACGGACTCTAAACCTCATAATTTTCATTGCCATATAGAGTAAATGATGAGGTGTCACCCCACGTCGATCAGATCTCCTTAGCTCACTGGTAGCCATCATGAATGGAGTCACATTGAGATCTTCACTAAAGCGCCGGAATTGCCCGAGATAGATAGTAGGGAAAGATAACTCTTCTGCATGCTCATCAAATAATAGACTGTGAGGGACATTCATTTCTCCAGGAGCAATCCTCAAATATTTATCATCATTCCAGAGTAATGTGTGTTGCTGAGCGAACAGGCTCTCCTCCATGGGGATGTCTTCACTCAGTTCATCTATAGGTATCTGATGAACGACACAATCCTCATTAAAGAAAGATTCATCAACTTTGATGTCGTACAGTTGATACAATGGACTCGGTACTAAGCATCTTAGCCATATTTTAATATTTCTCTTGTTTATTAAACCTGTCAAGTAGCTTGATCGATGATTTTTTTTTCTCTTGATATGAACGTAAACACAGTGATCGTCGTCAATGTTCCTGGGCAAGTGATTGACCATGTATTGACATCCACTGGAACATTGATCACCTGCCCCAAAATTCCAAATTGTCCATGCACATGACGCAATCTGCGAATTTGCATAAATGGAATTCTAGGAGAAATGAGCCTCTCGGACACTAAATCTAACTTCGGAAGATGTGCAGGGATCGGGGGATATACAAAGCCATTCAATTTCGACAATGTTGGAATTTTGTCTCTCCTCAAAGCCTGGCGACAGCTGGTGCATGCCAGCTCATTATTACTTCTGAATTCTGGAAATTTTTGTTGAATACGAATTTCATTTTCAACGGATAGAGTCTTCAAGTCATTTTTAAACCATAATCTATCACATACACAACACGTAAAACCGAATGGATTATTTATAAAATCACGGTGAAAGTTCTTATGTGCAGTTTTAAACTCATTAAAGTCTGAATATTGTAATCGATCACCACTATGTACATCACAATCAGGAGGAGGATGAGTCGAATTCGTTGCTAATAGTTCATTCTCTGGATTATTTACACTATCGTCCACACTGTCACGTAAGAGGTTAGCACGTGTTTGCCTCCGTTCCCTGCTATCTCGTTCAATTTCAGTTCTACTTTTTTTCCGGTTTCTGTTCTGATCAATTCCTTCACTCGCCCGTTTTTTCTCCCGCCACGTTTTTGTCCTTTCTGCACCCGACTTCGGCATATTTGCACAAAACTCTCGATTTAAGTAATGAAGACACGCACAAAAACAAAATACGTTGCTTACGATCACTGTGTTAGAAACCAACAGCTGTTTTCCGCGATCGCGACGCCGCCTGAACGCAGAGAATGACATGAAAGACAGAAAGTCTTCCGTCTCATTCTCGCACGATACACGAAGGCCTCTCACTCTCGCCCGATAGACGAGACGTAAGGTAGTCCGTCTCACTCTCGCTCGATTTCCGGAGGCCTCTCACTCTTACTTACTACGTTAGAGCGAGCGTCACCAAAAAGGTTGCCGTTCGAGATTTCAAAACCCTCCCATAAGAAGTTTCACTTCAAAATTTTAAAATGATATAAAGTGGTGATTGGAATAAATATACTTATCAAAATGAGGGCTTCCGTTTCCGGTGTAAAAAGTGTCGGGTGCGTGAGTTTAGGAAGGTGAGATTTTTTTGGATTTTTCATCCAGAAAAATCACGGAAAAGGCGAACGGAGCTAAGGGAGGGGAGTGGGTGGTTTTTTCTGAGGAGAGTGAGAGTAAAGATAGCGTAGAGAAGTACATGAGGAATGGGGTAGAGCAGGAGGATGATGGTTTGGAGAGAGGAGGCGCGAGTTGGTGGGTTAGAGGGACGCGTGGGTGGGAATAGAAGGGAAAGTTTGTGTAAAAGAACACGAGGAGTACGGAAACGGAGCCCCCCCTGATTCCCTGACTCATTATTATTACAAAGTAAAGTGGAGGTTCAGCTTAGGTTAAGGTTGCCCTTTGTAAATGTCATGTAAAGGGAACGGAAGCCCTCAAAGTCCATAAAAGGAAATAAATATATTAAAATACTTATCAAGACGAATAATAATGAATAATATAACATTTTAAAAATTATAAAATGTATAAGTATTTAGTGAAAGAACTGAATGTAAGTACTGAAACCAATAAATTTATGTATGAATCTTTTTAATAAAAAATATTAAAGTATATTAGTATCAAAAATGTAATGAAAACCCAATTATCAGTAATGGGTAACAATTATTACTCCAACAATTTTTTATTGAAGTGACCAATTTTAAATGCTGAAATTGAACTGGATTCTACTTTGTATTCTTATAGTGATCAACATTTTAACGAAAAAAATAGCAATAATTAATAATTTAATTGGTAATCACATATGGTTCTATAATAATAATAATAATAATAAGACTAAGCGGAATATTTTATATGGATGATCTTATACTCTTTGCTTCAGATCCAAGACAACTCAAGCTTATGCTAGATGTTGTTGCCGTATATTCGCGAGCGGTTGGCATGAGTGTTGGTTTGGACAAATGTGCAGTTCTCCATATGAACCGGGGTAAGATTGGCGATGGGATGGAAGACATGCAGTTGGTGGATGGAAGCGTCATCAGGCACCTTGGCGCCGAAGAATCCTATAAATATCTTAGCTTCAATCAGCGATCCGTTACGGACAGTGGTAGAGTCAAAGGGACACTTCGGGAGGAGTATCGTCGGCGACTTCGGAAGGTCTGGAAATCCGAACTTTCCGACAAGAATAAAGTTACCGCAACCACGGATCCCCTCATGGAGTTTGTTCATGATTACGAACTCCATGGGCTCCAAGCCTTTCTATATAAGGCAGCGGACACGGCAGCTGGGCACCTCGGTTTGGAGTTTCTGTATCGAGATGGCATTTTGGCTGATGATTCATTAGCTTTTAAGCCAAAGTATCGCCGCAGAGCAGTCCATCTTGCTCCGACAACATGTTGATAGACCCATGCATGGCGTGTTTTTCCGTCATGTGGAAGAACAGGGTTTGTCCATGCAGCTGACTTTCTCCTTCTTGAAGTCAGCTGGCTTGATGTCTGAAACTGAAGGTTTCATCTGTGCCTGTCAAGATGGTGTCATAAACACGTTAGTCTATCGAAGTGGCGTTATGGGGATGCAAGTTCCAGACACCAGATGTCGGGCTTGCAAAAGATCCTCAGAAACTCTGATGCATTTATTGTCGGCTTGTCCCACATATGCAATCACTAGTTCTATCCATCGTCATAATGAGGCTCTGAGAGTACTACATTATCATCCGCGGCATTCTTACGGGATAGATAGGACGCCGGTGCTGTCTTATATTCTAAGAGATATCGAGACCGTCGTCGTGAATGAGAGGTGCAAGATTTACTGGCACTTCTCGTTTGCGACAACCAGGCTTCTTCAAGCAACGTAGCCTGACATCGTTCTCTTCGACTTCGACGATAAAATTATCTACGTCATCGCGTTCTCAGCCCCAGCTGAAACGAATATCGCCACGAAAGAGGAGGAAAAACGGCTCAAGTACCAACCACTCCTGTTCGAGTTACGTCAGCTGAACCGAGGATTCACAATCAAAATCATGGTTCTCATCATCGGTTCTCTTGGGGGAATCAAACAGTCTTTCGTATCTGAGCTTGAAACCATCCCAGCATGCAGGCGTAATGCCTACATATTAGCTGGCCAGATGCAGAAGGCTGCCATCCTTGGATCCCTCCGTTTACTTAGACAGCATGATTCTGGACTGTAATAGAGCTCAGCCTCTGGTTAGAGGGAGCACTATTGTAGATCGATTAGGCAAAGATTGCATCGCTTCGCTTACGGGGTGGCCTCCGAGGTGAAGTCGAAACCCTAGAAGACCATTCAGGAACCTTATTTAGGATAATAAAAATAAGAATAATTTATTATTATTATTAACTTCCCGATTTTTCGGGAAGTTATTGTAATGACCCCTAAATCGAGTTTGTTTATTTCAATTCGTAACTAGGGTTTGACGTATACCGAAATGCTTCCCATTGAATTCCGAACAAATGTCTGTGTGTGTGTGTGTGTATGTATGTGTGTGGCCAAAATTTTGGCGAAAGCTTTCTCACGAACCAATGGACCGATTGAGGTCATTAAGGTTGCAATCGATGCGGTGCTACGTAGCTTGGAGGCCATTAGATTTTGGATGAAATCAGTCCAGTATATGTATTGTTATCAACAATTCCAATTGTTTATAATGTTTTATTGCATAAACTATGAGAGTTAGCGTAAAATTTATATAAGACAAGATGTTCCCCATATAAAAATACGTATTTTATGTGGAATGACTTTTTTCGATAATTTGCATAATTAAGGAGGTATGATCGTCTCAACAATTATGTATGTAATAACTAAATGAATGAACCCCCCGCTGTCATGGACGTTTCAATCGAAGCGTTTCCGCCCAGGATCGAGCGGATTACATTTTGGATGGCATTCGTGCAATACATGCAATGTTATTAACAATTGCAATTGTTTATACGGTTCCACTGGGTAAAATATTGAAGTTAGCGGGAAATTTATCTGAAAAAAACTATTCCTTATATAAAAATACACATTTTACGTGGAATGATTTTTTTCCATAATTTGCATAATTAAGGGGATAAGGGCGTCTCAACAATTATGTATGGCATAACTAAATGAATGAACCCATGAATGGAATGAATGGAAGTTCTCCAGGTCGCATTCGAAGCGTTTCCATGTAACTTAGAGCTGATTAGATTTTGGGTGAAGTTGGTGCAGTATATATATTGTTATTAACAATGTCAATTGTTTATAATGTTCTATTATGATTGAGTGTTGGCTTTTACGGTCCCTACCTCACAAGTATGAGGATTTTATCATATATAGATATACTTTAAGAGTATATCTATTCCTGAGAGAGCATTACAATTGCGCAATGTTTCGCTCTCAGTTTTTAATTAATTGAAAATTTTCAATTAATTAATACTTATATGAAAAAATCCAATCTGCACAAATCAGAAAAAGGGAATGCTCGAAGCGATCGACCGGGATTCGAACCCGGGTCTTCCCACTAACCGGGTGGTTGCTTTGGACCGCTAAGCTATCGAGACCTTCCTACATTCGCAATTTTCCGACTTGTGCACATTGAATTTCTTACATCAGCTTTCAGCCATCATTTTATATTCTAGAACTTGTTTTTGACCGGTGGTGTTTATTATGATTGAGTGTTGGCTTTTACGGTCCCTACCTCACAAGTATGAGGATTTTATCATATATAGATATACTTTAAGAGTATATCTATTCCTGAGAGAGCATTACAATTGCGCAATGTTTCGCTCTCAGTTTTTAATTAATTGAAAAATTGATTTTTTCATATAAGTATTAATTAATTGAAAACTGAGAGCGAAACATTGCGAAATTGTAATGCTCTCTCAGGAATAGATATACTCTTAAAGTATATCTATATATGATAAAATCCTCATACTCAAAAACAAGTTCTAGAGTAATGTTCTATTACATAAACTATTATAGTTAGGGTAAAATTTATATAAGAAGAGTTGTTCGCCATATAAAAATACGTATTTTATGTAGACTAACTTTTTTCGATATTTTGCATAGTTAAGGAGGTATGACCGTCTGAGCAGTTATGTCTGTAATGAGTGAACGAATGAATCCGGCCAATGAGACAATCGAAGCATTTCCGTGCAGAATCCGGTGGATTACAGTTCGAATGGCATTCGTGCAGTGTACGCAATCTTATTAACTTCCCGATCTCGAGGGAAGTTATTGTAATGGGTCCGCAAATTGAAATTGGAAATTTCACCTGATCTCCAGGTTTCGTGACTCTTAGAAACGTTTCCCACCATTCTGGGAGAGATTTTTGCCTGAGTGCGTATGTGAGCAAACTTTTGTGGAACGATTTCTCTCGAACAAACTATCCGATTTGGGTTTTCTTATACTCATTCGATGGGTTTCCGCCTAATTTCGACGTGATTAGATTTTGAACATAATCGACCCAGCATTTTTTCAGTTATTAACAAATGGAATGTTTATATCGCTTCACCATTAGAACGGTTAAAGATAGGAAACAAATAAACGGGATATGGGTATGACGCTCTACTGGTCAAAGTAATAACTTCTCAATCGCTGCCCGTATATATTATATCCAAAATTTCGGTGCATGTCTTAAATTATAGACTTTTTAAATTTTCAAAATTTCCAAATATTGAAGAAACTTATAACTCTTAATATGTAATAGTTACATACACAATGCAATTTGGTAATAACAATTAACTATGGGTGTTGGCAAAGAAAATTGTGGAAAATCAAATGTGTATTTTTACGTATGGAACGACTTGCATGGGCCCCTTTCTTTCGTATCTCGAACCGTTCTTGCGGTAGAGCCATCTGAACAATTGAATTTGTTAATAGCAAATAACTATCAGTGTTAGCAGAAAAGTTGTACAACATCAAATATGTACTTTCGTGTGGAGAGCAACTTTCATTGACTAATTTGTTTCGCATCTTTCAGCGTTCCATTTTGTTAATAACAATCAACTATGGGGGTGAGCAAAAAAATCACAAAACATCAAATGTGTGTTTTTACGTGTGGAACGGCTTTCATTAGACACTTTGTTTCGTATCTCCAACCGTTCTTGCGATAGAACGATCTAAACAATTGAATTTGTTAATAAGAATTATCTATCGGTGTTAGCAAAAAAATGTAGATAACATCGAAAATGTATTTTTGTGTGTGAAGCAACTTTCATTAACTAATTAACTTCCCGATTTTAGGGAGGTTCTTGTTATGAATCTGAAAATCGAAATTGGAAATTTCACTTGATCTCCACGTTTCATTACCCCTACAAACGTTTCCAACCATTTTGAGCGAGATGTTTGTCTGTGTGTGTGTGTGTGTGCGTATGTGAGCAAAATTTTGTCGAACGATTTCTCCCAGACAAATTATGCGATTTGGGTTTTTTATACTCATTGAATTAGTTTTCGCCTAACTTAACCCTGATTAGATTTTGAACATAGTCGACCCAGCGGTTTTATAGTTATCAACAAATGAATTGTTTATATCGCTGCGTCGTGAAAATGATTGAAGATACGGAAAAATTATTCAATCAAATTTGTTCCACACACAAAAATACATATTTAATGTTATATAATGTTGTTGGCTGCCACCGATAGTTTATTATTATTAGTAAATTCAATGGTTCAGATTGCTATATCGCAAGAACGGTTTAAGATACGCAACAATGTTTCCAATGAAAGTCGTTCCACACATAAAAATACACATTACTTTCAGCGGAATGCAGACTCAAAATTAGGTCTTCCTAAAGTTAAGTTTTCATAAAAAAGGTACTATGGCCTATAGGCACGCAAAAGTCACTTAACTAATTGAAGAAATTTCGGCCCAAAGGCAACATTGTGACCCGAGTCGTACCGCTTGACGAGCGTAAGCCGACTCACTAGCTGGAACCCCGAAAGGTGCGGTTTGCAGTGAAGTTCGATTGATACTGATCGTATGGTTGCCTCGTGGTGGTATAGAAAATTTTGATGGCGCGCGGCGTGCGGAATTTCGGCGTATTACGCAAGTTTTCGATTGAGTGAGTCGAGGTCGGTATAGTAGTTTTTTTTTTATTTGAATTTCATGATCTGAAAAAACTCAGTGAAACCGAAAACTTAAGATCTGATCTCAAGAATTACTAATTTTATTAATATCTTAATCAGGGGGTACATTCTCCGGATAAATGGGGCGAAAAAGAAAAACAAGATCAAAAAAAAAAATAGAAAAGAAAACGAGGTTTATTATCCCAAAATTTTTCATGTCCGATAACGCTATACATAATCCAGTCTGACTCTCCGTAGGGGGGTCCTATAACTGGTTAGTCCCTACGGTCTGTCACCCAAAAACGAAAACGTACCCCTTTCGCGTCGAAAATAATCCCTTTTCTCGGAGCGATGATATTTCAATCATACCTCTATTATACCCCGTGGTTTTTGACGTAGAGGGATGATTCCAATATTAGTCCAGTAGCTCATTACATCGGCCCTAATCGCGAACTACAATGGTCCCTTATTAATAACTAATCTAGTTGTTGCGAAAAGAATTTATCCCAATAAATTTTCGCTAATGTCGTGACCCTGATCGGCGCATGCGCAATTAAAAGTAACAAAAATATATACGGAACCCTAGACAAATAAAGAGTTGTCATGTTTTCAACACAATTATACGAGTTTTTTCGGTGATTCGTAGGAATCTTCCCCAAGATTCCTTACAAGTAAACATATGATTTTTTATGCTAACACTCATAGTTTTTCACAAATTGAATTGTTGATCTAACTCTATCGCAAGAAAGGATATAGTCTTGAAGAATCTCTTTATATTTTGAGCATTATAAAATTTCACATATTTGGTAATTTTGAAAAGTTTAAAACGTTCACAATTTGAGACACAAACCGAAATTTTATACATAACATATACGAGGGAACGATCGGGAAGTTATTGATCCGCCCCGCAGAGGCTCAAACCCAAATCCCGTTTATTTGTTTCGTATCTTTAACCATTCTCCCGATGCAACGGTATAAACTATTCAATTTGTTAATAACTAAAAAATGGCTGGATCGATTATGTTCCGAATCTAATCAGGTGTAAGTTACGTGGAAACAGATCGAATGAGTATAAGAAAATCCAAATCGGATAATTTGTTCGCGAGAAATCGTTCGACAACATTTTGCTCACATACGCACATATACACACGCTCAAACAAACATCACGCTAAAAATGGTCGGAAACGTTTCTAAGAGTCATGAAACGTGGAGATATAGGTAAAATTCACGGTTTCCATTATCGGAGCCAAAACAATAACTTCCTTCACGATCGGGAAGTTAAAAATGAAAGTTGTTCCACACACAAAAATACATATTTCATGTTCTGTAACTTTTTTTGCTAACACCGATAGTTGATTGGGATTAAGGAATTCAATTGTTTAGATCGCTATATGGCAAGAACCCAGAAAACAAGATGCAGACATAATGCCGAAATTGTGTCGGCATGATATCCGAAATTTTTTCACTGAATTGTCGACAAAATGCCGAAAAGATCATCCGCTGTACGATTAACAAGATAAGAATAAACGTCAACTTAACAGTGGCGATATGAGCAAAATGACGACAGGTTTATCCCCCTACCCAACACCAGAATTCGGCGATAAATATGCCTTCAATATATCATCCAATTTATCGACAAAACTTCCCCAATAAATGACGACGACATGCCGTTGAGCTTATACCTAAAATGACGACATCTCTATGACCATATCCATCACCAAAATCGGGCGGTAAATATGTCATCAACACATCATCCAATTCATCGGCAAAACTTCGCCAAAAAATATACGACAAGATGTCATTGTGGTATCCGAAAAATTTCCCCAGAAAAGGACGGGTAATTAGTCTTCAAGATAACTTCGTAACGACCGAAGAGGATAGGGTAAGGTAGAGACTGGGTTCCCAGGGGTTTGGCCGGCCCCACACAACTGCCCGGCTGGCCCTACCCACAGTGTGGCGCCACAGTTCATTCTGACGGATGAAGGTATGATATAGTGAAGCATGGCCAACTGGGATGTAGGGAGCGAGTTCTTGCATGCCACTTGTTCCCTGTTTTGATGATGGCGACATGAAAGCTATCCCTGACAATTGACAATTGACAAGTTGACAAATTGATAATTGACAAATTGACAATTGACAAATTGACAATTGACAAATTGACAATTGACAAATTGACAATTGACAAATTGACAATTGACAAATTGACAATTGACAAATTGACAATTGACAAATTGACAATTGACAAATTGACAATTGACAAATTAACAATTGACAAATTGACAATTGACAAATTGACAATTGACAAATTGACAATTGACAAATTGACAATTGACAAATTGACAATTGACAAATTGACAAATTGACAATTGACAAATTGACAATTGACAAATTGACAATTGACAAATTGACAATTGACAAATTGACAATTGACAAATTGACAATTGACAAATTGACAATTGACAAATTGACAATTGACAAATTGACAATTGACAAATTGACAATTGACAATTGACAAATTGACAATTGACAAATTGACAATTGACAAATTGACAATTGACAAATTGACAATTGACAAATGACAATTGACAATTGACAAATTGACAATTGACAAATTGACAATTGACAAATTGACAATTGACAAATTGACAATTGACAAATTGACAATTGACAAATTGACAATTGACAATTGACAAATTGACAATTGACAAATTGACAATTGACAAATTGACAATTGACAAATTGACAATTGACAAAGTGACAATTGACAAAGTGACAATTGACAAATTGACCATTGACAAATTGACAATTGACAAATTGACAATTGACAAATTGACAATTGACAAATTGACAATTGACAAATTGACAATTGACAAATTGACAATTGACAAATTGACAATTGACAAATTGACAATTGACAAATTGACAATTGACAAATTGACAAATTGACAATTGACAAATTGACAATTGACAAATTGACAATTGACAAATTGACAATTGACAAATTGACAATTGACAAATTGACAGTTGACAAATTGACAGTTGACAAATTGACAGTTGACAAATTGACAATTGACAAATTGACAATTGACAAATTGACATTGACAAATTGACAATTGACAAATTGACAATTGACAATTGACAAATTGACAATTGACAAATTGACAATTGACAAATTGACAATTGACAAATTGACAATTGACAAATTGACAATTGACAAATTGACAATTGACAAATTGACAAATTGACAAATTGACAAATTGACAATTGACAAATTGACAATTGACAAATTGACAATTGACAAATTGACAATTGACAAATTGACAAATTGACAATTGACAATTGACAATTGACAAATTGACAATTGACAATTGACAATTGACAAATTGACAAATTGACAATTGACAAATTGACAATTGACAAATTGACAATTGACAAATTGACAATTGACAAATTGACAATTGACAAATTGACAATTGACAAATTGACAATTGACAAATTGACAATTGACAAATTGACAATTGACAAATTGACAATTGACAAATTGACAATTGACAAATTGACAATTGACAAATTGACAATTGACAAATTGACAATTGACAAATTGACAATTGACAAATTCACAATTGACAAATTGACAATTGACAAATTGACAATTGACAAATTGACAATTGACAAATTGACAATTGACAAATTGACAATTGACAATTGACAAATTGACAATTGACAAATTGACAAATTGACAATTGACAAATTGACAATTGACAAATTGACAAATTGATAATTGACAATTGACAAATTGACAAATTGATAATTGACAATTGGCAAATTGACAAATTGATAATTGACAAATTGATAATTGACAAATTGATAATTGACAAATTGACAAATTGACAAATTGATAATTGACAAATTGATAATTGACAAATGGACAAATTGACAATTGACAATTGACAAATTGACAATTGACAAATTGACAAATTGACAATTGACAAATTGACAATTGACAAATTGACAATTGACAAATTGACAAATTGACAATTGACAAATTGACAATTGACAAATTGACAATTGACAAATTGACAATTGACAAATTGACAATTGACAAATTGACAATTGACAAATTGACAATTGACAAATTGACAATTGACAAATTGACAATTGACAAATTGACAATTGACAATTGACGAATTGACAATTGACGAATTGACAATTGACAAATTGACAATTGACAAATTGACAATTGACAAATTGACAATTGACAAATTGACAATTGACAAATTGACAATTGACAAATTGACAATTGACAAATTGACAATTGACAAATTGACAATTGACAAATTGACAATTGACAATTGACAAATTGACAATTGACAAATTGACAATTGACAAATTGACAATTGACAAATTGACAATTGACAAATTGACAATTGACAAATTGACAATTGACAAATTGACAATTGACAAATTGACAATTGACAAATTGACAATTGACAAATTGACAATTGACAAATTGACAATTGACAAATTGACAATTGACAAATTGACAATTGACAAATTGACAATTGACAAATTGACAATTGACAAATTGACAATTGACAAATTGACAATTGACAAATTGACAATTGACAAATTGACAATTGACAAATTGACAATTGACAATTGACAAATTGACAATTGACAAATTGACAATTGACAAATTGACAATTGACAAATTGACAATTGACAAATTGACAATTGACAATTGACAAATTGACAATTGACAAATTGACAATTGACAAATTGACAATTGACAAATTGACAATTGACAAATTGACAATTGACAATTGACAAATTGACAATTGACAAATTGACAATTGACAAATTGACAATTGACAATGACAAATTGACAATTGACAAATTGACAAATTGACAAATTGACAATTGACAAATTGACAATTGACAAATTGACAAATTGACAATTGACAAATTGACAATTGACAAATTGACAATTGACAAATTGACAATTGACAAATTGACAAATTGACAATTGACAAATTGACAATTGACAAATTGACAATTGACAAATTGACAATTGACAAATTGACAATTGACAAATTGACAATTGACAAATTGACAATTGACAAATTGACAATTGACAAATTGACAATTGACAAATTGACAATTGACAAATTGACAATTGACAAATTGACAATTGACAAATTGACAATTGACAAATTGACAATTGACAAATTGACAAATTGACAAATTGACAAATTGACAAATTGACAAATTGACAAATTGACAAATTGACAAATTGACAAATTGACAAATTGACAAATTGACAAATTGACAAATTGACAATTGACAAATTGACAATTGACAATTGACAATTGACAAATTGACAATTGACAAATTGACAATTGACAAATTGACAATTGACAATTGACAAATTGACAATTGACAAATTGACAATTGACAAATTGACAATTGACAAATTGACAATTGACAAATTGACAATTGACAAATTGACAATTGACAAATTGACAATTGACAAATTGACAATTGACAAATTGACAATTGACAAATTGACAATTGACAAATTGACAATTGACAAATTGACAAATTGACAAATTGACAATTGACAATTGACAAATTGACAATTGACAAATTGACAATTGACAAATTGACAATTGACAAATTGACAATTGACAAATTGACAATTGACAAATTGACAATTGACAAATTGACAATTGACAAATTGACAATTGACAATTGACAATTGACAAATTGACAATTGACAAATTGACAAATTGACAATTGACAAATTGACAATTGACAAATTGACAATTGACAAATTGACAATTGACAAATTGACAATTGACAAATTGACAATTGACAAATTGACAATTGACAAATTGACAATTGACAAATTGACAATTGACAAATTGACAATTGACAAATTGACAAATTGACAATTGACAAATTGACAATTGACAAATTGACAATTGACAAAATTGACAAATTGACAATTGACAAATTGACAATTGACAAATTGACAATTGACAAATTGACAATTGACAAATTGACAATTGACAAATTGACAATTGACAAATTGACCAATTGACAAATTGACAAATTGACAAATTGACAAATTGACAATTGACAAATTGACAAATTGACAATTGACAATTGACAAATTGACAAGTTGACAAATTGACAACTTGACAAATTGACAAGTTGACAAATTGACAAGTTGACAAATTGACAAGTTGACAAATTGACAAGTTGACAAATTGACAAGTTGACAAATTGACAAGTTGACAAATTGACAAGTTGACAAATTGACAAATTGACAAATTGACAAGTTGACAAATGACAATTGACAAATTGACAATTGACAATTGACAATTGACAAATTGACAAATTGACAATTGACATGACAAATTGACAAATTGACAAATTGACAATTGACAAATTGACAATTGACAAATTGACAATTGACAAATTGACAATTGACAAATTGACAATTGACAAATTGACAATTGACAAATTGACAATTGACAAATTGACAATTGACAAATTGACAATTGACAAATTGACAATTGACAAATTGACAATTGACAAATTGACCAATTGACAAATTGACAATTGACAAATTGACAATTGACAAATTGACAATTGACAAATTGACAATTGACAAATTGACAATTGACAAATTGACAATTGACAAATTGACAATTGACAATTGACAATTGACAAATTGACAAATGGAAAATTGACAAATTGACAATTGACAAATTGACAATTGACAAATTGACAATTGACAAATGACAATTGACAAATTGACAATTGACAAATTGACAATTGACAATTGACAAATTGACAATTGACAAATTGACAATTGACAAATTGACAATTGACAAATTGACAATTGACAAATTGACAATTGACAAATTGACAATTGACAAATTGACAATTGACAAATTGACAATTGACAAATTGACAATTGACAAATTGACAATTGACAAATTGACAATTGACAAATTGACAATTGACAAATTGACAATTGACAATTGACAAATTGACAATTGACAAATTGACAAATTGACAAATTGACAAATTGACAAATTGACAATTGACAAATTGACAATTGACAAATTGACAATTGACAATTGACAATTGACAATTGACAAATTGACAATTGACAAATTGACAATTGACAAATTGACAAATTGACAATTGACAATTGACAATTGACAATTGACAAATTGACAAATTGACAATTGACAAATTGACAATTGACAAATTGACAATTGACAAATTGACAATTGACAATTGACAATTGACAAATTGACAATTGACAAATTGACAATGACAAATTGACAATTGACAAATTGACAATTGACAAATTGACAATTGACAAATTGACAATTGACAATTGACAAATTGACAATTGACAAATTGACAATTGACAAATTGACAATTGACAATTGACAATTGACAAATTGACAATTGACAATTGACAATTGACAAATTGACAATTGACAAATTGACAATTGACAAATTGACAATTGACAAATTGACAATTGACAAATTGACAATTGACAAATTGACAATTGACAAATTGACAATTGACAAATTGACAATTGACAAATTGACAATTGACAAATTGACAATTGACAAATTGACAATTGACAAATTGACAATTGACAATTGGACAATTGACAAATTGACAATTGACAAATTGACAATTGACAAATTGACAATTGACAATTGACAATTGACAATTGACAAATTGACAATTGACAAATTGACAATTGACAATTGACAAATTGACAATTGACAAATTGACAATTGACAAATTGACAATTGACAAATTGACAATTGACAAATTGACAATTGACAAATTGACAATTGACAAATTGACAAATTGACAAATTGACAATTGACAAATTGACAATTGACAAATTGACAATTGACAAATTGACAATTGACAAATTGACAATTGACAAATTGACAATTGACAAATTGACAATTGACAAATTGACAAATTGACAAATTGACAATTGACAAATTGACAAATTGACAATTGACAAATTGACAATTGACAAATTGACAATTGACAAATTGACAATTGACAAATTGACAATTGACAAATTGACAATTGACAAATTGACAATTGACAAATTGACAATTGACAAATTGACAAATTGACAATTGACAATTGACAATTGACAATTGACAATTGACAATTGACAATTGACAAATTGACAATTGACAAATTGACAATTGACAAATTGACAATTGACAAATTGACAATTGACAAATTGACAATTGACAATTGACAATTGACAATTGACAAATTGACAATTGACAAATTGACAATTGACAAATTGACAATTGACAAATTGACAATTGACAAAATTGACAATTGACAAATTGACAATTGACAAATTGACAATTGACAAATTGACAATTGACAAATTGAACAATTGACAAATTGACAATTGACAAATTGACAATTGACAAATTGACAATTGACAAATTGACAATTGACAAATTGACAATTGACAAATTGACAATTGACAATTGACAATTGACAAATTGACAATTGACAAATTGACAATTGACAAATTGACAATTGACAATTGACAATTGACAATTGACAATTGACAATTGACAAATTGACAATTGACAATTGACAAATTGACAATTGACAAATTGACAATTGACAAATTGACAATTGACAAATTGACAATTGACAAATTGACAATTGACAAATTGACAATTGACAAATTGACAAATTGACAATTGACAAATTGACAAATTGACAAATTGACAAATTGACAAATTGACAAATTGACAAATTGACAAGTTGACAAATTGACAAGTTGACAAATTGACAAGTTGACAAATTGACAAGTTGACAAATTGGACAATTGGACAAATTGACAATTGACAAATTGACAATTGACAAATTGACAATTGACAAATTGACAATTGACAATTGAAAATTGACAATTGACAAATTGACATTGACAAATTGACACTTGACAAATTGACAATTGACAAATTGACAACATTGACAATTGACAAATTGACAATTGACAAATTGACAAGTTGACAAATTGACAAGTTGACAAATTGACAAATTGACAAATTGACAAATTGACACTTGACAAATTGACAAATTGACAAATTGACAATTGACAAATTGACAAATTGACAAATTGACAAGTTGACAAATTGACAATTGACAAATTGACAATTGACAAATTGACAAATTGACAAATTGACAAATTGACAAATTGACAAATTGACAATTGACAAATTGACAATTGACAAATTGACAATTGACAAATTGACAATTGACAAATTGACAATTGACAAATTGACAATTGACAAATTGACAATTGACAAATTGACAATTGACAAATTGACAATTGACAAATTGACAATTGACAAATTGACAATTGACAAATTGACAATTGACAAATTGACAATTGACAAATTGACAATTGACAAATTGACAATTGACAAATTGACAATTGACAATTGACAATTGACAATTGACAATTGACAATTGACAATTGACAAATTGACAATTGACAATTGACAATTGACAAATTGACAATTGACAAATTGACAATTGACAAATTGACAATTGACAAATTGACAATTGACAAATTGACAATTGACAAATTGACAATTGACAAATTGACAATTGACAAATTGACAATTGACAAATTGACAATTGACAAATTGACAATTGACAATTGACAAATTGACAATTGACAAATTGACAATTGACAAATTGACAATTGACAAATTGACAATTGACAAATTGACAATTGACAAATTGACAATTGACAAATTGACAATTGACAATTGACAAATTGACAATTGACAAATTGACAATTGACAAATTGACAATTGACAAATTGACAAATTGACAAATTGACAAATTGACAATTGACAAATTGACAATTGACAAATTGACAATTGAACAATTGACAAATTGACAATTGACAAATTGACAATTGACAAATTGACAATTGACAAATGACAATTGACAAATTTGACAATTGACAAATTGACAATTGACAAATTGACAATTGACAAATTGACAATTGACAAATTGACAATTGACAAATTGACAATTGACAAATTGACAATTGACAAATTGACAATTGACAAATTGACAATTGACAAATTGACAATTGACAAATTGACAATTGACAAATTGACAATTGACAAATTGACAATTGACAAATTGACAATTGACAAATTGACAATTGACAAATTGACAATTGACAAATTGACAATTGACACTGAAATTGACATTGACAAATTGACAATTGACAAATTGACAATTGGGACAAATTGACAAATTGACAATTGGACAATTGACAAATTGACAAATTGACAAATTGACAATTGACAAATTGACAATTGACAATTGACAAATTGACAATTGACAAATTGACAAATTGACAATTGACAAATTGACAATTGACAAATTGGACAATTGACAAATTGACAATTGACAAATTGACAATTGACAAATTGACAATTGACAATTGACAATTGACAAATTGACAATGGACAAATTGACATACAATTGACAATTGACCAATTGACAATTGACAAATTGCATTGACAATTGACAAATTGACAATTGACAAATTGACAATTGACAAATTGACAATTGACATTGACATTGACAATTGACAAATTGACAATTGACAAATTGACAATTGACAATTGACAAATTGACAATTGACAATTGACAATTGACAAATTGACAATTGACAAATTGACAATTGACAAATTGACAAATTGACAATTGACAAATTGACAAATTGACAAATTGACACTTGACAAATTGACAATTGACAAATTGACAATTGAACAAATTGACAAATTGACAATGACAAATTGACAATTGACAAATTGACAATTGACAAATTGACAATTGACAATATGACAATTAATTGACAAATTGACAAATTGACAAATTGGACAAATTGACAATTGACAAATTGACAATTGACAAATTGACAAATTACATTGACAAATTGACAATTGACAAATTGACAATTGACAAATTGACAATTGACAAATTGACAATTGACAATTGACAAATTGACAATTGACAAATTGACAATTGACAAATTGACAATTGACAAATTGACAATTGACAAATTGACAATTGACAAAGTGACAATTGACAAATTGACATTGACAATTGACAATTGACAAATTTGACATTGACAAATTGACAATTGACAAATTGACAATTGACAATTGACAATTGACAAATTGACCAATTGAAAATGACAATTGACAATTGACAATTGACAATTGACAAATATGACAATTGACAAATTGACAATTGACAATTGACAATTGACAATTGACAATGGACAATTGACAATTGACAAATTGACAATTGACAAATTGACAATTGACAAATTGACAATTGACAAATTGACAATTGACAAATTGACAATTGACAAATTGACAATTGACAAATTGACAATTGACAAATTGACAATTGACAATTGACAATTGACAGTGACATTGACAAATTGACAATTGACAAATTGACAATTGAACAATTGACAAATTGACATTGCCAAATTGACAATTGACAAAATTGACAATTGACAAATTGACAATTGACAAATTGAACATTGACAAATTGACATTGAAATTGACAATTGACAAATTGACAATTGACAATTGACAATTGACAAATGAACAATTGACAAATTGACAATTGACAAATTGACAATTGACAAATTGACAATTGACAAATTGACAATTGACAAATTGACAATTGACAAATTGACAATTGACAAATTGACAAATTGACAATTGACAAATTGACAATTGACAAATTGACAATTGACAATTGACAATTGACAAATTGACAATTGACAAATTGACAATTGACAAATTGACAATTGACAATTGACAATTGACAAATTGACAATTGACAAATTGACAATTGACAAATTGACAATTGACAAATTGACAATTGACAATTGACAATTGACAAATTGACAATTGACAAATTGACAATTGACAAATTGACAATTGACAAATTGACAATTGACAAATTGACAATTGACAAATTGACAATTGACAAATTGACAATTGACAAATTGACAATTGACAAATTGACAATTGACAAATTGACAATTGACAAATTGACAATTGACAAATTGACAATTGACAAATTGACAAATTGACAAATTGACAATTGACAAATTGACAATTGACAATTGACAATTGACAAATTGACAATTGACAAATTGACAAATTGACAAATTGACAATTGACAAATTGACAATTGACAAATTGACAATTGACATAATTGACAATTGACAAATTGACAATTGACAAATTGACAATTGACAAATTGACAATGACAAATTGACAAATTGACAAATTACAATTGACAAATTGACAATTGACAAATGGACAATTGACAAATTGACAATTGACAAATTGACAATTGACAAATTGACAATTGACAAATGACAATTGACAAATTGACAATTGACAAATTGACAAATTGACAATTGACAAATTGACAAATTGACAAATTGACAATTGACAAATTGACAATTGACATAATTGACAATCGACAAATTGACAATGACAATTGACAAATTGACAAATTGACATTGAACAAATTGACAATTGACAAATTGACAATTGACAAATTGACAATTGACAAATTGACAATTGACAAATTGACAATTGACAATTGACCAATTGACAATTGACAAATTGACAAATTGACAAATTGACAATTGACAATTGACAATTGACAAATTGACAATTGACAAATTGACAATTTGTAACAAATTGACAATTGACAAATTGACAATTGACAAATTGACAATTGACAAATTGACAATTGACAAATTGACAATTGACAATTGACAATTGACAATTGACAATTGACAAATTGACAATTGACAATTGACAATTGACAATTGACAATTGACAAATTGACAAATTGACAATTGACAAATTGACAATTGACAAATTGACAAATTGACAATTGACAAATTGACAATTGACAAATTGACAATTGACAAATTGACAATTGACAAATTGACAATTGACAAATTGACAATTGACAAATTGACAATTGACAAATTGACAATTGACAAATTGACAATTGACAAATTGACAATTGACAAATTGACAATTGACAAATTGACAATTGACAAATTGACAATTGACAAATTGACAATTGACAAATTGACAATTGACAAATTGACAATTGACAAATTGACAATTGACAAATTGACAATTGACAAATTGACAATTGACAAATTGACAATTGACAAATTGACAATTGACAATTGACAATATGACAAATTGACACTTGACAAATTGACACTTGACAAATTGACACTTGACAAATCGACAATTGACACTTGACAAATTGACACTTGACAAATTGACACTTGACAAATCGACAATTGACAAATTGACAATTGACAATGACAATTGACAATTGACAAATTGACAATTGACAAAATTGACAAATTGACAAATTGACAATTGACAAATTGACAATTGACAAATTGACAATTGACAAATTGACAATTGACAAAATTGACAATTGACAAATTGACAATTGACAAATTGACAATTGACAATTGACAATTGACAATTGACAACATTGACAACTTGACAAATTGACAATTGACAAATTGACATTGACAAATTGACAATTGACAAATTGACAATTGACAAATTGACAATTGACAAATTGACAATTGACAAATTGACAATTGACAAATTGACATTGACAAATTGACAATTGACAAATTGACAATTGACAAATTGACAATTGACAAATTGACAATTGACAAATTGACAATTGACAAATTGACAATTGACAAAATTGACAATTGACAATTGAAACAATTGACAAATTGACAATTAGCAAATTGACAATTGACAAATTGACAATTGACAAATTGACAATTGACAAATTGACAATTGACAATTGACAATTGACAAATTGACAATTGACAAATTGACAATTGACAAATTGACAATTGACAAATTGACAACTTGACACTTGACAAATGACAATTGACAAATTGACAAATTGACAATTGACAAATTGACAATTGACAATATTGACAAATTGACAAATTGACAATTGACAATTGACAATTGACAATTTGACAAATTGACAATTGACAATTGACAAATTGACCAATTGACAATTGAACGAAATTGGACAATTGACAATTGACAAATTGACATTGACAAATTGACAATTGACAATTGACAATTGACAATTGACAATTGACATTGACAAATTGACAATTGACAAATTGACAATTTGACAAATTGACAATTGACAAATTGATTGACAAATTGACAATTGACAAATTGACAATTGACAATAATTGGACAAATGACAATGACAAATTGACAATTGACAAATTGACAATGACCAAATTGACAATTGACAAATTGACAATTGACAATTGACAATTGACAAATTGACAATTGACAAATTGACAATTGGACAAATTGACAATGACCAAATTGACAATTGACAAATTGACAAATTGATCAAATTGACAATTGACAAATTGACAATTGACAAATTGACAATTGACAAATTGACAATTGACAAAATTGACAATTGACAAATTGACAATTGACAAATTGACAATTGACAATTGACAAATTGACAATTGACAATTGACAAATTGACAATTGACAATTGACAATTGACAAATTGACCAATTGACAAATTGACAATTGACAAATTGACAATTGACAAAATTGACAATTGACAAATTGACAATTGACAAATTGACAATTGACAAATTGACAATTGACAAATTGACAATTGACAAATTGACAATTGACAAATTGACAATTGACAAATTGACAATTGACAAATTGACAATTGACAAATTGAACAATTGACAAATTGACAATTGACAAATTGACAATTGACAAATTGACAATTGACAAATTGACAATTGACAATTGACAAATTGACAATTGACAATTGACAATTGACAAATTGGACAATTGACAAATTGACAATGGACAAATTGACAATTGACAAATTGACAATTGACAATTGACAATTGACAAATTGACAATTGACAAATTGAAAATTGACAAATGACAATGACAAATTGACAATTGAACAAATTGACAATTGACAAATTGACAATTGACAATTGACAATTGACAAATTGACAATTGACGAAATTGACAATTGACAAATTGACAATTGACAAATTGACAATTGACAAATTGACAATTGACAAATTGACAATTGACAATTGACAATTGACAAATTGACAATTGCAAATTGACAATTGACAAATTGACAAATTGACAATTGACAAATTGACAAATTGACAAATTGACAATTGACAAATTGACAATTGACAATTGACAAATTGACAATTGACAAATTGACAATTGACAATTGACAAATTGACAATTGACAAATTGACAATTGACAAATTGACAATTGACAATTTGACAATTGACAAATTGACAATTGACAAATTGACAATTGACAAATTGACAATTGACAATTGACAAATTGACAATTGACAAATTGACAATTGACAAATTGACAATTGACAAATTGACAATTGACAAATTGACAAATTGACAATTGACAAATTGACAATTGACAAATTGACAATTGACAAATTGACAATTGACAAATTGACAATTGACAAATTGACAATTGACAATTGACAAATTGACAATTGACAAATTGACAATTGACAATTGACAATTGACAAATTGACAATTGACAAATTGACAATTGACAAATTGACAATTGACAAATTGACAATTGACAAATTGACAATTGACAAATTGACAAATTGACAATTGACAAATTGACAATTGACAAATTGACAATTGACAAATTGACAAATTGACAATTGACAAATTGACAATTGACAAATTGACAATTGACAAATTGACAATTGACAAATTGACAATTGACAAATTGACAATTGACAAATTGACAATTGACAAATTGACAATTGACAAATTGACAATTGACAATTGACAAATTGACAATTGACAAATTGACAATTGACAAATTGACAATTGACAAATTGACAATTGACAAATTGACAATTGACAATAAATTGACAATTGACAAATTGACAATTGACAAATTGACAATTGACAAATTGACAATTGACAAATTGACAATTGACAAATTGACAATTGACAAATTGACAATTGACAAATTGACAATTGACAAATTGACAATTGACAAATTGACAATTGACAAATTGACAATTGACAATGACAATTGACAAATTGACAATTGACAATTGACAATTGACAAATTGACAATTGACAAATTGACAATTGACAAATTGACAATTGACAAATTGACAATTGACAAATTGACAATTGACAAATTGACAATTGGACAAATTGACAATTGACAAATTGACAATTGACAAATTGACAATTGACAAATTGACAAATTGACAATTGACAATTGACAAATTGACAATTGACAAATTGACAATTGCAAATTGACAATTGACAAATTGACAATTGACAAATTGACAATTGCCAAATTGACAATTGACAATTGACAATTGACAATTGACAAATTGACAAATTGACAATTGACAAATTGACAAATTGACAATTGACAAATTGACAATTGACAAATTGACAATTGACAAATTGACAAATTGACAAATGACAATTGACAAATTGACAATTGACAAATTGACCAATTGACAAATTGACAATTGAACAAATTGACAATTGACAAATTGACAATTGACAAATTGACAATTGACAAATTGACAGTTATTGACAAATTGACAATTGACAAATTGACAATTGACAAATTGACAATTGACAAATTGACAATTGACAAATTGGCAATTGACAAAATTGACAATTGACAAATTGACAATTGACAATTGACAAAATTGACAATTGACAATTGACAATTGACAAATTGACAATTGACAAATTGACAATTGACAAGATTGACAATTGACAAATTGACAATTGACAAATTGACAATTGACAATTGACAATTGACAATTGACAAATTGACAATTGACAAATTGACAATTGACAAATTGACAATTGACAATTGACAATTGACAAATTGACAATTGACAAATTGAAATTGACAAGTGCAAATTGACAAATTGACAAATTGACAATTGACAAATTGACAATTGACAAATTGACAATTGACAAATTGACAATTGACAAATTGACAATTGACAAATTGACAATTGACAAATTGACAATTGACAAATTGACAATTGACAAATTGACAATTGACAAATTGACAATTGACAAATTGACAATTGACAAATTGACAATTGACAAATTGACAAATTGACACTTGACAAATTGACAATTGACAAATTGACAATTGACAAATTGACAATTGACAAATTGACAATTGACAAATTGACAATTGACAAATTGACAATTGACAAATTGACAATTGACAAATTGACAATTGACAAATTGACAATTGACAAATTGACAAATTGACAAATGGATAATTGACAAATTGATAATTGACAAATTGACAAATTGACAATTGACAAATTGACAATTGACAATTGACAATTGACAATTGACAAATTGACAATTGACAAATTGACAATGACAATTGACAAATTGACAATTGACAAATTGGACAATATTGACAAATTGACAATTGACAATTGGACAAATTGACAATTGAACAAATTGACAATTGACAAATTGACAATTGACAAATTGACAATTGACAAATTGACAC